>OMLB01061236.1:0-43504 GCA_900302555.1 Myripristis jacobus
GAGGGATAATACTATGGGCTTGTTTTTATGGGGCTGGCCTCGGCCCCTTAGTTCCAGTGAAGGGAAATCTTAATGCTTCAGCTCAACAAGACATTTTGGACGATTCTCTGCTTCCAACTTTGTGGGAAGAGTTTGGGGAAGGCCGTTTTCTGTTCCAGCATGACTGAGCCCCAGTGCACAAAGCAGCTCCATAAAGGCATGGCTGGCTGAGTTTGGTGTGGAAGAACTTGACTGGCCCACACAGAGCCCTGACCTCAACCCCATCCAACACCTTTGGGATGAACTACAATGGAGCCAACGGGCAAAAATTTCCACAGACACACTCCAACATCTGGTAGAAAGCCTTCCATGAGGAGTGGAAGCTGTTCTAACTACACAGGGGGACCAACTCCATATTAATGCCTATGGATGTAGAATGGGAGGTCATAGAAGCTCATGTAGGTGTAATTGTGTAGGTGGCCTAATACTTTTGTCCATATAGTGTTTACATGTGCAATATTCTTATGACTTACATGGTTTAAATATCTGACAATGCAAAATCTAAATCAGTGAAGTTTCAAGTTGTACCACACTGGTTTAGCTTTTTTGATATACTATATTTTCTACAGTGTTTATTAGGGGTGGGGGAAAAAGTCAGGTCTCTTGAGTATTGTGATGCTTTCTTTAATGATTTTTAAGAATCACAATATATATCAAATCATCACCCATGTGCCATGGCAATACTGAATCGTGAAGTGAGCATATCATCCAAGCCCTTTTGTTTATTTTGTCTTTATTGCTACTCTGATGAGGAGCGAGCAAAATAAGCTCATTTTCCAGGACTCTTGCGCCGCATAATAATAATAATAATAACAATAACAATAATAATAATAATGATAATAATGATACATTTGAAATTTAAATCACAAAATGGGGCTCCAACAGTAAAAGAGTGTCTTATTTTCAGTAATTGTGACCCTGTAGACTTGCCATATTTGCCCAGCTTACATTGTGGTGTTAGGTATGGACGTCTCTCCATCCACAGGAAGTGATGAATCATGTATGAAGTTTCTTTTAAACAGCAGTGAGTGAGTCCATCCAGAGAAAGCTGCACTTCACAACATTAGATCTGTTGCCTCTTTATAACAGCATCACAAACTGACCGGTTTGATAGTCATTAGTGTGCTGCGTTTACTTTTATCTCAGTAGAGGATTTCTGCTGCATTGAAGTTAAAATATTTCCAACAGTTAACGCTCATTTACATTTGGAGCCGCCAATGTGCCAAGTTAAGTTTCACTGGTGAAGTTTACAAAGGAATGGTTCACCCAAAAAATCAGAACAAGGTATTTTCCAACTCAGCCCTACTGCAGTTCATCCATCCACATCATTTCTGTGTGATTTGGTGAGGTTTCCAGTCTGCCATAGCCGTCTCTGTCTCCTCATACCTCAAAAAACAGTCAGGCTGGATTGATATTCTTTTGTGAAGCTCAAATTGTCAAATAGCTACATGTAAATAAAACTCAAGAGCAACAACAAAGCTCTTTCCAGAGACGGTGACATGAACACAGCATAATCCACAGCCCACAACGGTGAAAAATTTGGTTGGGAGCGATTTCATTCCAAAACACACTGGGAAACCGCTTTTCTTTTTTTTTTGCTTTTGATCTGTACTAATTATGCTGATGAGCTATAGTTTCCAATTGTTCTCCATTAGGAAATAGTTTTGGCTGGAAACCTTGCCAAATCACACAGAAACTACCTCAATTGTGCAATTGTAGTCGGGGTAAGCAAAATTTGGGTGAACTATTCCTTTAAGGCATGCGCAGGTCCTCGACTTTACATGTGGCTCAGTGTCAGAAACCTGAGTCATATGCATAACAGCGAGAAATATTCTTGACGCAGTGTTGGGAAAGCACCATCAATTGCCGTGTGTGCCCCGAAGATCTGTGGCGAGCCTTGATGATCGATAAATGTTTTTTCCATGGGTGGTGACTGACTCATGAATATAACATAGATATAAAGTCTCTCCCTACAGTCAATATGTCATTATAAATAATTCTTCACATGTGAAATCCCTCTTACCAGAAAATGAATGGAGAAAGCAGTTCAAATGAAACATTAGCATTACCATGCCGTGTGTGGGAACACATTGTAGGAGATATTGACAGATAGGCAGAGAGACAGAGGGAGATAGTATTTGAGAATCATGTCTATAGAGTAATGGTGAAATAATGCAGTCTGCATACGCTGGCTATCAGCGATGAGACACAAGGCAAATAGATGTGTCTGACTCGGCAGCATTGGGTACTACAACACATGGCCAATACCTTTTCTGTGTGTCTGTATCAGAACATAATTATGACACCCACGCAGTGACATTATTGCTACCCGGCTTTCTACTCTACCCAAACATCCTGAGCCTCAGCATAATAAATAATGAACAAAAGTATAAAAAAGGGAAGAGACATAAAAAAAGCCAAACCATATTTGCACTGGAAATTATGAATAATTGAATCTGGGAGGCATACACACAGATGCAGACACAGACGTACACACACATACACACACACAGCACACACACTAGGGGAAGAGTCCACTGGGTCTCCAGTGCCATCTAGAGTTGGTTTGTAGAAGTGTGCATGAAGAAATGCAGAGATATTAGGGTTTTGTAGTCATGGTGGCAGGGTGGTTAGAGTGCTGTCTCACATCAAGTGAGACGGGCTGTGAGTGATTCCTGGCTCCAGCGCTTTCCGTGTGGTGTTGGCATGTTCTCCCTGTGTTGGTGTGCATTTCCTTTAGGTGCTCTGGTTTTCTCCCACACACAGCAAGTCAGGATAATTGATTGCTCTAAATTGCCCATAGTTGTGAATGAGTGTGTGAGTGTGTTTGTCTGTCAGTTGGCCCTGTGATGGACTGGCAGCATGCCCATGGTGTTTCCCTGCTTTCCACACATTGCATGCTGGGATAGGCTCCAGCCCCCAGTGGATGGATGGATTGTGGCTCAGTGGTTTTGAAGTGTTACCCCACACCAAAAGGGACTAAGGTTGGATTCCTGTGTGGAGTTTGCATGTTTCCCCCATGATCATGAGGGTTTCTTCCCATATTACAAAGAGATGCAAGTCTGCCTGCATTGCCTCCAAATATAAGTGGTTGACTGTCTTTCTATCTAAATTAGCCTTAAGCTATTTCCCTGTCTTCTGGGTTCTCTGTGTATGCTGCACTGTAAAAATCTCTGTCTTAACAAAGTCATATAGTCTCATAGTCAGTGTTTTATTTTTATTTTTTTTCAAACAAGGTTGGAAATCTGCCAGGGTGGTGAGATAAACCCACTTCTTTTCAACACTAATCAACTTGATTCCAGAATTTTCTTGAATCAAGTGTCAGTTTCTTAATGATAGTGCTCTGCCTTATTCTGCCTTGTGTTAATATATTTACACTTGAAAAAAAAAACCCTGAAACAAGCAAAACTGTATTAGAAACATGAGGGATTACCTGATCTCACCAGCAGATTTTTTCATTTGTGTAAGATAAACAAGATTTTAAGACTACCTGGTAGACATTTTTGCACTGTAAGATAGTCTGCAGTCCCTTGTGATCCTGGAAAGGGAATTATTATTATTATTTTTTTTTTGCTACCTGTATTCCACCACATCCTGGAAGTCCCTCCCTGACCCTAACTCTAACCTTAATCACAGCAAACCCTATCCTAACCTTAACCATCTCTGATCTACGCCAACCTTAGATGTACCTAATGTTGTTTGTGATGACTAGTGGTGCAATAGTGCACACCAGGAAAAATCAAGTAAGTCTATCTGCAGCCTGCAGACCAGAACTATACACACTCCCAGGGAGCAACACATGCCCTCATCAGTACAAAACACACCCAGGCCACTGAGGTTTAGGTTAGGCACAATGGTGGTGGAGTGATGTGTTCGGTACCAGTACTGCAGCCTGCAGACAAACCATTCCTGGAAAATTGTGTCCCTGAATTGTTTAAATAACATGTTCCTCCAGCTAGCCAGGAGCATGGGGTTGACACAGTACCCCCGCTGATGTAAACAATGCAACTTTCAAAATCTTCCAAAATAAGGCTTTGCAATTGTTTTGTGAAACAGGAAATGTATTCGTCATGTTTGTCAGGCCTCAAGGACATGCACAATGTGTTTTGGTGAGATATTCTGAGCAAAACCAAATGTGTCTCCGGAGAAAACTACATCGGGTACCTTTAACCATTTGTAACATAGTGCCTAAACGGAACCATTCGGTTTGGTAGGCCAATCACAGCTTCCTGTGGCATGATAAGGGCAGGAAATAAAAAATGCAAATGAGCGAGTATTAATGTGAGTGACTAAAAAGTCTTGTTTGGTTGGATTTGACCAGAGGATGTTGCAGGGGAATGAAGATGTTGTGCTGTTCCCTTTGCCATGATGGGTGAACGGGCTGGCTGTATGCTCACGCCAGCTGTGGCCCAGCAGACAGCAGAGGGGTTGCCGAAGGCTACTATGAACCCCTGTTTCTGGCAGCTGTGTGGTCTCCCATATGGTCCCTGGAATAATAAGCAGATACTGCGTTCTTCTGGCTGGCCGCTCCTGACAAAGTGAGAAGTCATGCATGAAGTTTTATCAGCTTGTCGACACCAGCAGAGTGATTATCCCTTAGTGCACTGGTGATGTTACATGGATTGATTTTTATCTGCCCCCCTCTTTGCGAGTATGGTAACAGCTTGCAATATGTCAGAGGCATCATTTGACACTGTGCAGAATGTGTTGTCTTGCCCGTGGTCTTTGCAAAGACGTTGCTCTTCCTCCTGAATATGCTTATCTGATAACAAGAGGTTTTAATGCTGTTAAATGTCAAGATGGCAATGGCTGTCAATGACAAAATCAGCCAAAGATTCTCAAATCCCCAAAAGATGTCTGTTTGGACATTTGGCCTGTCGGGTTTTATGCAAGGTCACCGAAATACACATGATGTCATTATGTGCATGTAGGAGCACACACAAACATGTACGCTTCAGAAATCATGCATCATATCATCCAACCATATACCTTTTTCCCTATGGGCATTGGCACAGGAACACAGCATAGCCAGCTGCTGTTCCTTCCACCACTATAGACATTAATGCAGTGTTTACCATTGGCAGCACTTCAGATGCCATTGGCAGAACGTGTGTTGCCGCCAACATGGCACCACTCCAGAAATTTTCCACCCCTTGCCATTTAGCCCCTCTGCTCGCATTCCCAGATTTGGATAAAAATGTTTCTCCCCACCGGAGACCGTCTGTGCTGGATGAGAGTTGAAAAGGTAAGGCATGATTCTGATTTGTTAAAAAAAAAAAAAAATCACTGACTCTGTGCTTTGGACACTCTTCTCCATCCTTTGATCCTCTGCCTTTCTTGCACAGAGGGGCTGAGACTGGAAAAGAACACCCAATACTGAGAGGAAACGAGGTAGAAGGGAAACTTTTAATTGGCGACACAGAGCACAGCTGTGTTTTGTTGTTCTCCCCCAAATTCCATTTGTCAGAAGTGCAGAGAACTGTAATAGGGAGGCAGCACCTGAAACTAATACTTACTGTAAACACTGGTGGCAGGATTTACAGAAGGCCGATCACCTTCCAAAGTCATTCATCCAATTTTCTGTGTAAGCTAACTAACCAATACAGTCGTCGACCAGTTATTCAAATCGTGAGCCATTATGCTATTAAAAACAACATGGGATGTGTCTCTACTGAATGTTTGAAAGCACCTTCATCTTACACAAAATACCTGCATAGGCAGCGTCCCAATTTAAGATTTGCTTTTGATGTTTTATTCATTCCCCATGACTCCAGACAGGGGAGGAGAGGAGGTGGTGTTGGGAATCAGACCGTGTTTCCAATCAGTCACAGTGTTGCCCCGTTTCACTAATCATTATTCAAATGAGATTGATTTGCTTCCCCACCCCTGCGCCTACTTTTACTGTAACACGGTTTACAGAGGAGCTGGCTGCCTCTGAGAGGGATTTGTATTGTGCCCCCCTTGGATTGGAGTTGAATGGTCCCCAAGTTCCCAACAATAGGCTCATGAATACTGAGGTAGTATTTTATTTTTCTCTGCCTGGCTCTATGAAATTCACTGTCATAAAGAAAATGAAATCCACTTGAAAAGGAGGCCTTTTGGATCATTTGCATGCAAGCATGGCCCAGTAATGGAATGAAATATGACACACCAATTTAATTACTGCCTCAGAATTGTCTCGCCTCACAGTATAAATATTGATTTGGGCTTTTCTCTCCTCAGATTCTCTTCCACTATCCCTTTCTCTTCTTCTTCTAGTGATTTCATCCCTCTCCTTTCTCCTCCTTAAACACTCGCCGTTTTCTCTCCCCGAGACACACACACACGCTCAGTGCTGCTCCCTCCTCCTCAATTTCCCCTCACAATCTGTCCTCCTCTCTCATCTCTATTGCCCTCCCCTCCTAACTCCTCTCTCCCCAGCCTGTCCATTGCCTATTCTGCTAACACCAGGTGATGCATATCATGTTGTAAGAGCAGAGACTGGCAAAGGAGCTACGAATATGAGATTCCGCCCTGGGTTCTCTGCTAGTCCTGTGCGGTGATGGTGGCGATCTATATGCACGCCTGCACTCCCCCTGTTAACAGTCCCTGAAATTACACACAATTTCCATAGCAATAGGCTTTATAGGAAGCAAATGAGTTCCCGTGGGCACTCTGGCCACACCTCTGTAACATGGACAGTACAGGGAAAGAACAGGGTGGTAGACAGAAGTGGAGGAGGAGTGTGGGGTTAATTTCCCCAAGGCATCTCCCAAGTGGACTTTTATAAACTCTTTGGCCACACTGCTTCCCCTCGAGTGTATGGCAGGTCAGTCTCACGGCAAACCCCAACTCTCTTTGTGAGGGATCCCAGCCAAGAGATGTGGACCTGACTGTGAATTCTCTGGCTGTGTTGCAGCTCCCTGCCCAGTCAGCCACCGACCGCCATGAGCCAGCAGACAAAAAAAGGTGGAAAATGCTGCTAAAGTCTCAATAAAGGCAGGTGGTAATGAATTAAACACAATGAGCTAAAGATGCCCTTTTAAGCATTTAAGTAGAGAAGATCAGAGAGCGGGGCTCTTAGCTCCTTGGACATGTTTTTTTTTTCTTTTTTTCAAAGCTTTTCTGAGTCAAAGGGAAAAACACTCTGCATCCTTAAAAGCCCAGGCATTTTGTAAACAACAGATCCTCCTCGCAAGGCCTAAGTGTTTCTCATGTTGTTGCAGAGCTCTTAACAGGCTGAGTGCCTAACAGGGGTGTCCAAACAAGAGACGGAGAATTGAATCCTTGTCTGAGGCTTTATCCACGCAAAGTGAGGCATCACCACCCCCGTAGCAGCCTGTTGTCTTATTCATACTAAATCAATTTCTTTTTTACAAGTCACACTAAAGATAGCTTTTGAAATGAACTTTTTAACGAACCACAAATATAAGTCTAAAGACATTTTAGAGCGTGGATGTGTTGAAATTTGAAGGCAAATATACTCAGTCCTCTCTCTGCCACCCTTTTTTCAAAATCTTATTCCTAAGACTGCACACACACACACACACACACACACACTGAGTATGGGCTATTAGGGCGCCTGCCTTACAGAAAGCCTGCACTTTCAACCCACTCGCTCTCCTCCTCACGGGGTCGTGAAAACATCCATTTCCTAATGGTTCACTCGTGTGAATCATCGCAGCGTAGCCCAAAGAAATGGTGACAGTGCTGGCCAAGCTGACGCATCGTTAACACCATGTCGCTGGAGCTAACGGAAAGGCAGAGACATGACCTACCAGCAGATTAATCCACCAAACAATGCAGCGTTAAGGTCAGGGCTGCAGCCAAAGATGCCAAGCCATTGCAACCACAATCATCAACACTGACAGGCAGGCAAAATTAATATTACAAGAGCTGTTTTTGCTTTGTGAAGTGAATGATTCATGTGTTAGAATACATTAGTGAGGAAAAAGGAGGAAAGAAAGTTGAGGAAACATGGAAATTTTGTTGTTCATTTACTATGATTAAACACCTTATTCTGCGGGGATCTCACCAGCATGACTAGACGACATCTTCAGTCTCTGATTCCTGTCTTATGTCATCTTACAAGGCCTCTTTTGGGGGAGTTGCGTTTGATGCATCAATAAGATTTTGCAGATCTGTGTGCAAAGAGGGATTATAGTAATTTGTACATAACTGGGATGGACAAACAATGACAGAGCTGATCAGATTTTGCATATCTGATATGCCAACTGGAAGTGCTTTGAGCCCCTCTGAAAAGCACTTGCATCTGCATTTATGCCTGGTGAAATAATGGAAGCAGAGGTTGTTAGCAATGCCTGTGCAACACAGCATGGAAAACCAGTTGTCATACAGTAACACTTGAGTTCTGTTCTAAGCGTGGTTCAAACTTTTTTGCAGAACTTTGGCCAGATCAGAGGGACTTTTTAGAAACTGCAAGTAGCTGCAACTACTTTGAAGAGGCAATAAGTAGTTTTACTGCTCTTTAGCACAAAATGATCTTTTTCTGGCCCGTACTCTGTCTTGGAATAAAAACACCTTACTCATTGGCATTTCATGACAATCTCCAGTCTCCCTCCTGCTATTCCCACTTTTCAGCTGGATGGTGCTACGAGTGAATCATGAGCCGAAAAGGCAAATGACAAAGCCCTATTATTATTAATATTAATGTATTTTGTATGATACTGCATGTGGCATTACTCTTTCTGTCAAGTATAGGCTGCTGTCCCATGAGGGCTTGAGAGGGGAAGGGGCTATAAGTGATAGATTATTAAAGTTTCAGTTGTTTATGTTCTATAAAGGACCACACTTGTGTTTTTGATTCTAGTTTGCGGTTTGTAAGACAATCTTTCCTTCAGGGACTGTTTTCTGGCTGATACGTGGGGATCTGCATGGAAAGCATTTCTACATCTGACAGGGAGGAATTGTCATATGTCATATATATTTTTCTTTTAAGCAAGAAGAAGTCAAATTTCTGCAATGTCACTGTGTGCATATCATTTGTCTTTTGGGCTTGATTGTCCGACCAAATAATATGTAAAAGGCAGGGCTGTTTTGCAACCCACTTGGAAGTCCCAGATGTCTTCCCACCAGCATTCAATACAGGCATTAAACTAACTTACCTACGCGACGATAAGGTAACTTTGACAAAAATAAACCTGGGCGGTATGCTCACTGTGATGGATTACCTATCTCAAGCAAGTTTACCGTCTCTGCGAGTTGATTTTCGTACCGCACGGCATGAATGAGAATGAATAGCTGCCTGGAAGGTGGGGGAAACACAAACAAACATCTACAAAACCATCGCAGCTTTTGAAAAATGGTCAGTAGCAATACAAAGTGCATGTGCATTATAATAAGCAGGCTAAACATGCAAAAACACATGTTTTACAAATTTGAGGGTGTGGTGAAATTTATGCCTGGTATAAAGAGGGCATATTATTTACTGATATGTTTATCTTGCAAATAAAGATGGGAATGTACATATGTATGGACATGTGTGGAATATAAATATAAGTGTTTTGGTGCCAGCACATCATGTAACAGCATTCTACTGCACCATAAACACTCTAAAGTCAACCACTAACAACCACATTAACAGGATCCCTGTTGCTGTATATGTTGGCCATTCGTTTCTCAAAATATTACAGATGCTTAGGTTCCTGTGTGTCTTCTGCACTAGATCAGCCTGTGTCAGTTGCTACTGAATGTAAAACCTAAGTAAAGACAGTTATGCGGTTAAACTGTGTGTGCAATCATTCAAAGGAAACTGAAGGTCTCATGCAGCCTCAGTGGTCATTTATTAATTTATGCCATTGTCATTCTTCCATGTATGTGAAGTCTGGCGAGATAAAAATTAATAAAACTATCATTTAAATTTTAATGGAGCGTAGATGGGGGCTTGCACCATTCTGCTTGACGAAAGAGCAGAGAGCAAACATTTTGAGTCCATAAACTGGAACAATTTTAATTCTCCAGCTTTCTCGCATTGAGACATAGGGCCCCCACAACCTTGATAAATAATTAATTTTTCTATTCAGATGTATCTGTGAACTTGGTGCACTAAAATCTGTCCTTGCATGGATGCAGAATGGATCTGCCATGAAAAAGAAAGAGCCCAGATAAAGAGTGGATGACTTAATTTGACTTTATCCTGCAATGTTTGCATGTGTACAACACGCATGATTAAACTGCAAAACTGGACAACGTGCAGGTTTAATGATAAACACCGAATTGGGCCTGAGCAGCACCTTTATGCATGGAGAGGGCGTAACTTGCGGGTCGTGGGATGTCAGGAATCATTTCATTTCCTTACCATGGACACATGCTGAGACCTGTCCACCTAATTTTGCAGGGTCTGGGCACTAGATACTGGAATCAGTAAGAGAGGATGGACAATTCACACAGGCAGCATAGTTTCATTTTTATTCAGTATGTGGCAGTCACTTTCTTCACATAAAGAAAACACAGAGATCTGCCTGCAGGTATTAAATAGTTAATTATGGTCACCGTATTGACTTTGAAACTTATTTCTCAGTTGGGGGACATGTTATGTGCGTGATTTGTCTTACAGTTTTGACAAGGTGTTGGGGATTCAGCGTCCCTAAGACATTTGAAGAAAGCTCCCGCTACAATCCCAGCTACCCAGGCAGGCTTAAATTTATTCGATTCTCTGTTAGCCGCCACTAAGGTGACAGTTATTCTTCTTAGGGTTGGCCCAGGTAGCCAAATTTTGCAGGTCTAGCGGGTTTTCACACCTGGACAAACCCGTCCTCTATCTCCATTCCCTAAAATACGCGTAGGCAGTGGGCAGAAAATACACTTTGGCTAGCGAGTCAGAAAGCTTTTCTGGACATAATGAAGCAGGCAACATCCATAAGCCTTCCAGTTACCAGTGCAGAGCGTTCCTCTCTATCTGAGCAGCATGTTGTCCCACGCAGGCTAACGTCAACTCAGCTGTTACATCTGCTTGGCCTCTCCAAATCCCCTCCTTAATTCCTCCAGCAGGCAGCTGGAATCAGCCAAAGGAACATGGCAGTGCTGGAGGAGCAGGCAGCTGCTGCAGGTGGCAGCCTGGGAAGCACCGATGTGGCACACACAGTGAGACTGAACATCATTAGCAGATATAAGGGGAGATGAGCTGGAGAGCTGTTGATGGTCCTGGTTAAAGTCAAATCATGTAATGTTATGTTAGTGTAATCATTCATCCATTCATTTTCCATAGCAGAGCATGGTAGGTTATCCCTGGTGGAAATAATAATGTACCTAAATCTATTTAAAATGCAGTGACATATCGTCAAGCCTGTCTTAAGTACATTTATTTAAAAAAAAAAATATTTAAAATGCAGTGAAAACATATTAATTTTATGCTTTTATCAAATATTCACATGTATTTGACTGCTCTTTCTTTTTCTTTCTTTCTCTTTTTATTGATTTTAAACCAATATTGTGGACAATAAACAGTGATACATCACATATACCTGAAAGAACAGGTCACTGTTTTGACAATTAAGACATGTCACTTACAATAAAAGAATTGCTGTGAAATGCTCTTCTAGTGTATTGTTTAGTCAGTGCGTTTATCACTAATATAATAATGCAGTTAAAGCACACTTATACAAATTAATGTTTAATATGATATATAAAAGTAATACTCAACTGTGTTTCTTGAAAAGTATATCAATGTAATGCTAAAAATATATTTCAATATTTTCCAATTGTACTCTGACACACTACTCAACCTAAACAATATTATTTATTTTGACACACAGACCTTGTGACTATGAGGCCACCACTGAGCCACTGTGCCACCCCGCAGGGCTATATCTACTATATTTGTAACTGCAGTATGACATACAAAAGATTTGAGTTATTACTCTAGAGTAATAAGTTCTTTTTTGGTCCTTTCCATATGAATTTTGCATGTTCTCCCTATGTTTGCATGGGTTTCCTCCCACAGTCCAAAGACATGCAGGTCACGTGAGTTGGATGCTTAAATTACTGATGAACATGTGTTTGAATGTCCAGTGTGTTTCGTTGCCCTCAGGCCTGTGCATGCTGGGATAGGCTCATGTTTGAATAGCAAATTAAAGTTTCTCTTGTAATAAAATTTAGCAGTATTCAGCTGCACTTAAAGTTAACTGGAAATGCTCATGTATAAATATACCATGAATTACTGTAAATGTAACCGGCAATCTATTAGTATATTTGTAGTGTATAAAGTATACATAAAATAGCTCCATTTTAGTATAGTCAATTGCACTTAATACAATTTATAATATAATCCATAATACAGTTATAAATAAAGACTTTTGGACAACTTTAATACAATTTAAGTGTAATAAGTGTAAAAAAATAGGACTTCAAATACATATGGATGCTAGTACGCTTTACTGTGCTGTATCATACTGTTATTTAGTATACTTTAATTAAAAAAAAAAAATCTCTGGTGATCCCAGCATGCATTGGGTGAAAGGCAGGTCACCAGTCCATCAAAGGGTTTAATTTTAAGATATATATTAATTCACTGCTGGCTGCTAAAACACAACCCATATTCTGGGTATTAAATTCAAATGCTGGAACCACTGCCGGTGCTTTTCATTTTTCTCTCTCTTCCCATTTACCTTCTTCTCTTCCTTTTCATTTTTTGCTTGTCTTGAAAAGATGACATGGTGCTTCATGTGCCGGCTACGTTTTATGCCCCCCCAGCCCATAAAAGCCGTCCAGAACTCAGAACTTTATATATTTTCCAAAAAGGCACAGTCACGAATCAGAAAATAAAACTGTTTCTTAATTCTTAGCTTTGGAGATAAAGGGTTTTCTTCTGGGAGTTTTATGGCAGGCCACTATCAGCACTTTTAATGGTTATAGCATATCTTTCTATGAATGTTTGAATGATACGCCTTTCTCGAATGCTTGCATTTGCTCTGCTAGGGGACCCACTAGTGTTAGAAAGTACATCAGTGAGTGGAATATTTAAAAGATTTCAGGGAGTGCTGTGAAGATAAGGGTAATGGATGTAATAGTATACTAATCCAATTACAGCTATTCCATTACGTTAAATTACAAAATTTCACTTTAATAAGGTATTACCATGGGAAGGGTCATGCTTTCCATGCCGGGTTTCCATGGCTACAGCTGGGGGGCAGCTGTTGAGGCACCCCCGTGCATTACTGATAAATGTTAACTGAAATATAGAGTGGAATAAAACACCCACGCACACTACACACAGCATCCAGACCTCACAATATTTCCTCCATCGACAGGCAAGTTGTTGTCAGGCAGAGAAAACAGAGGCAGTCGTATGAGTCAAAACGATCAGTTCCTATAATTGATACTGCTGATGTGATAGGAAACAACATTTGTTCTAACCACGCAGATACGATAAAAGGAAACGAGCAGACATTTAATTGAGATGTTATTGCTGATCTTCCACCATGCAACAAAACAGACAAAGAGTGAGAGAAAAAGATCCATGTCAAGGTAGGAAACTGTGATAAGCCAGACGAGACCATCTGCTGAGGAAAATTACATTTCCCATGATCCACACTTTCAAAACGCTGCTAGGATCTAACACAGGACCCAGTGGAAATACACTCACAACCAGCTCCAATGCAGCTAGACTACGGCATTAATAAACCCAACATTTTCCCCACTCTCTGTAACATGAATGACCTCCATTTTACAGTCGTGTATGGCCGGGCCCAAAACAACAATACAGCGCTGCTCCTTCCTCTCTGAGACCAATTAGGTTAGACAGTTTGCAAGCATTGAACTTATTACACAATGAACTTTGACAAGTAACCTAAAGAGGGATCAGGGTTTTTTTTTTTTTTTTATTGGGGATGGTTAAGGCAGACCGGCTGTCACAAAAAAAGAAAATTCTAGAGATGGTATACCAATTACTTAAACTAATTTAGATCATTTTTCATCTTGACATGTGCTTGGGGGAAAAAATAACAACACCAGTAATGCTCAAATTAAGATTCCAGTATTCCTGCTTAATTGATTCAATTTTGTGGAAAATAACATTCATTAATTTCCATTTATGAACAAATAGTCCTGTGTGGAAGCGAGTGGAAATGTGTGCAAAAGAGAACACCCAGAGAAGACGGATTTTATTCTGAGTTGTCAAATGAAAAAGAATAAGAGTGCTGTTTACCTCTCTGGCGGGCCCCTTGAGAGGCCTTGAAGTAAACATCAAATTTGTCCAAAAAACAAATCAAGGGGAGGAGGTAATGTGTGAGATGACACCTGCTGAATGAGGTTTTTCTTTCAGGTTTGACAAAATGTTGAGATTTCTTTGTTTTTTTTTCCTAGCTCAACTTTTTGGATGCAAACTGGAATGAACTTTATTAGCTTGAGATGTGTCACCAGCTGTGCTTCAGCAGCGTGGCTAAAACTGATCTGAGGACACAGCGAGCCCGCACCGGCAAACAATCTTCTCCAAACCGCCTAACATCTGCAGCAGATTCACGACAATAGATGCAAACAAACATCCTGGCTTTGCTGACAAGGCACATTTGAAGACAGGTCCACAGTCAAATAATGATTCATACATCATCACATTTAGGAGTGAACCATATATCTATATTGTCTCTTTTATACAAGCCTAATCACTGTAAAGTTTAGAGGCCATGGAATTACAGGATACAAGCATCATCAATCTGTCATTGTCTCTGAACTCCTGCTCTCCTGGCAGAGATTCAGGCAGCAAATTAATCAAAAGAACTGTTATTGCCAAATTACAGACGTGGGTTCAAAGATGGATGACTCCTGGCTGACGCCAACTGACAGCTCAGAGTGTGATTAATTTCACTCCGCTCTGGTGATTGGCAACAGACTCAAACTGAGGACTGTGCATCACGCCAAGCATCATCATGTAACTTATTTTTCAGGATAACGGCATCGCTCCTTATCACTTTGCAAGAGGGGGCAGCTGTGAAGTGGACAGCGTGCTCTCAGGTGGTTTTAGCTCGCAAGGCGCCGAGGGAAGCCCAAGGGTTAGAGGCACAGCATTTCTCAAAGGCCTCAATTTGAGCTGGTGGCAGAATTGAGTTATGTGGTCACTGTCCTGTCAAACGCAATAAAGGAGGCAAGGCACAGAAAAGCCGGGGGTTTTCCTCTTTCCAGCCATCCCCTCCTTGGAACAATACTGCAAAGGCTTCACTTGGATGTTGCAATGTAGAGATGAATAAATAAGTGACCTTTCTGCAAATATCCATGTTGTAATCGGCAGCCAGTGTTGAGGTGAAACCTTGAAAAAGTCAGAGTCTCCGGTCACAAGCCTGACACAGTGTTAAGAAGTGCGCAATTGCAGCAGATTTGTAAGCGGAGCTAAACCATAATCACCTTTTGATCTTTGCCTGTTAGCTTTAACACCCCTATCAACCCTGATATCAGCATCACGGAGAGAAGAGAGACCAATCAAATCCATTATCAGGCTTTTGTGTTTATCACGCTTTAAAGTTGCAGCGAGGGCTAGCGTTGTCATAGAAACAGCTGCAGTAGAAAAAGGTTAGATTGTTGTTGAACTTGGTAGGATGCATGGAGTAACGAGACTCATCATTATGAGAGATATCAGCGGCACAAAGAGGGATGTTTTGTTTCTTGTTTACCTGAAAAGCAAAACCTTACAAATTAATGTGTGAAGGTGACTGCAAGTTGATTTTTTTTCCATTGTATGAAAATGCAAGGGAATATTGCGAGACAGCAGAAAATATTGAACTAATGCAATATACTGCCACAGGTGCTGGGATTTGGCTGAATTCTTGCATAGCAATAAAACTCGATGATCAAACTTTGTTTTCAGAGCTCAAAATTGGTTTGTAACTGCATCACGGTGCAATCGCTGTTGTGTCTTCTCTCCCTCCTAAATGAAACCTGTTTGGCCTACCTGCGGTCAAGGCAAGAGTCATGGCAAGCTGATATCTTTTTACTTGTCACATTAGCATTCACACCGGCTGCTGAGGTTACGGAGCAAAGTCCTACTGATCACTGTCTCTGTCACATTAGGCTGTCTGTAAAAAAAAAAAAAAAAGTGTTTGCACTTGGATTCAGTTTTGCAGAGCGATGGAGATGATCATTAAAATTCCTGACTGTGTTGGTGAAAAGACAAGCGGTCAGTGAGCCAGTCCATTTACATTAGGAGGAAGGGCACGATGAGAGGACCCTCTCTCTTTCTTCGGCATGAGTCACACAATTTGCATGTGGCAAAGATGGCTAAATTTCCTCTCTTATGGAGATGAGTGAGTGGAGGAAGTGGAGGGAGCAGCTTGGTTAGTTTTCTGAGCTTTGCAAAAATGTTTCTGCCTTTGGCCATCTGAGAGCCAAAATGTCAGAGTGGAATCCAGAGGTTGATTAGGCACCGCAGCATTACGCTAAGCAAGGTATTCAGATGAGATGAGAAACAAATAGGCCAGATTTGTACCGTGGACAATGTGATTGCTGCAAGATAGGACGTGGGGAGTATCTGCAGCACGGCAGAGGAGATAAGGTGAGGAGAGAGATCTCACCAGAGGCGAGAAGTGATTGCACTCAACTCAGCTGAAAGTGAATGGCTGATCTGTATTTCCAGACGCATACACCTTGTTTAAGCCCTGGTTCTTTTCCTTCAAAGGCTGCACAAACTCAAGAACCACAAAGGAGCCTTTTGAAGCAATATCTCCTGGTGTTTCAATGAGACAACCAAACGCCAAAGAACCCTCTTAACTTCCACATCCACCCACAGCCTGCTTCATGGATGTTTAATTAAAATTGGACTCCACTATGCCACCGGGATTACAGCCTTCATAGCCTTAAATACTGTCAACATTTTTGATGTTTGACATTTTTGTTATTAGTGAATGAGCTGGGTCTGTGGGTGTACACCTATTAATTTGCCTTGTTTCATCAGGCCTGCATTGATCAGAACACAATACAGGTCTCATCAATTCTCCAGAGAGGTTGCCTTGTGATATCTAGTGAATGCAGGAGAGCCAAAGAGGATTTTCCCGTATGTGAAGAACACCAGGATATACAAGAATTGCTACCCAGCAGCAAGTGCATTTGATTGGTTCGGTGCAAAGGATGAAATCCAAAATCATTTGCAGGAGTACATGTGACGAGAGGAGAAGGCAACTGATAAGGGGATTACTTGACAACTGTTTTTTTGGTGGGCAGATTGCACATTCTGAGAAATCAAAGGGATTTGATGATATGACAAGGGTCCTGAGTCACACATCCGCAATCACGCACCCACACATACAAACATACTATGTGTAAATGCCTTTTTTTTTGTGTGTGCCTCTTTTGCCTTATATTGCTGAGAAGGGAAGCGATGTCCCTAGTAATCTCTCAGCAGGGTCTACATCAGAAGTTTAGTGAAACGGCTTGCCTGCCACGTTGAGTCTCAGTCCTCTGGGAATTCTGTACACAAGGATGCAACCAGGCAGAAAGGAAATATTGTCATGATGTGTTTCGATCTGACTTTTATATACATTCTATAGGAGAAGAAACAATCCCCCAAGGTGCCCGAGGCACTTAAATTCATAGCTTTAATGGACCAAGGCCCCTTGACAGAAGAAGACTGGGGTCCCACTGTAAAAAAAAACAGGAGCAGTTGGGGACAGTCTTGAGGAAAATGCATGGATACTTGGAAAAAAGGGGAAAAAATGAAAAGTATAAGAGTCACAACATTCATTTTCGCTTTATGCTGTCTACCTGTATTCACAATCAGTGTTAATCCTATTATGTCAAATCAGCAGAGATTAGGAACAAGCCAGGTGCTGCACTGTCACCATCAGTTACAAAGGTGCAAAGCCAAAATGCTCTTAATCTCTTTCTAAAGATCGCACTCTTGTGGGAAGAGTGTCTCAAGGAATCAGACTGTGCTACCACGTCGTGTTTAAAGCTCAACATGACTGACATACAAAATATGGCTGAGTTCAAACTGAAAACTATATCAGAATGCTTAAAACCTGTGCAAAAAAAGGGCATACAAGAGTCAAAAACTGAGAAATTCAGCGAGCATATTTGTAGACATCATGGGTAGATCATTTGTGGAGAAACAGTTTTCAAAGCATAATATTTCTGAGGCACTGCGGAGAGGCGAAGTCATGACTTAGTCAGGAGATGAGGGGGAACAACATAAGAACCAGATTAGGGGCGGTAAGAAATCCTAATATTGGGAGATAATAATGGCATTAGTACCTGGTGAAACAAGAACGCACACAGCATGCGCGCAGGCTTGAGGTTGCTGTGGGAGGGTGGGAATGACACTCAGTGGCTGAGTCACACAGAGGCTGAGGAGAGGGGCGAGGATCATAAAGACTGCTGCGAGGCTGCGAGGAGAAAATGAGCTTTGGCTCCAGTGAGTCATCCTCCATTGGCTTTGACCTCTGTCAATCAGGGGTTTTTATTGGCTGGTTTTTCCTTCCATGGTTTAAGGTCTGCATGGGATTCTCCAGTGCTGTATCTGCTCTCATTTTAAGTCACATCTTGCTATTTTTCATACAATTAGAACAATGTCAAGAGCAACGCAAATGTGTTTAAATGTTCATGTTTATGTTAACACGCCCACCTCTACTTCAATTAAATTGTGATTATAATACTACAGTGAAGACACGGGTCATATCAACAACTTAATCTTATTGATTTTTCTATTAAGGCCATATGGAGCTTATTTAAACTGCCAATTACAACATGCTGTTGGAGTTAGGTTAATAGAAGGTCGCTCTTATACTGAAATACTTGTTATTTTATTTAAACTCTTTATTTAATTTCATTGTATTTTATTATTACTCTTTAATTCTTTGTTGTTACTTTTTTTCTTTGGAGGTTTGTTCCTATGCCTGAGAATGAGTTTTTGTTCTAGGCTATATAACAAGAGAACTGTATAGGTACAAAGAGTCCTCCTATACCACACTGCAGTCTGTCTAGGCATAGAAAATAGTTCCTATGCGGAAATATGATTTATTTTTTAATGTTTTTTTCATGTTGGAGGTTGTGGTCGTGTATCATTGCCATTTTAATGTTCTGTTTTATTCAGCTGTAAAGCACACTGCATTCACACATTGTATTTGATTGTACAAAATGTGCTATATAAAAAAAAAAAAAGAAGTTTGGTTTGGGTTACATTGTTGGATATCTGGACAAATACACACACCACACTCCAGGTAAAGTTGGCTTTCAGTGATTTGATGGTTACATCACTTGTGCAAAGTTGTTAATATTTTACAGCCACTATGTGTGGTGAGATCCAGCCTTCGTGTTATGATTTTCAGCTTTGCAAAGGCTGCAAGAAAATTACATAACAATCAAAACACAGGGGGAGCGATGCGAATGCAGTTTACTACACGAGGGAAATGACTGACATTGTTTAGCCTGTAGTGAAACAAGCACATGACAATTGAGTCAATCAGCAACTGCAGTATGCAAGACTGCACGAACACCAGATTATAAACTGAACCTCATCTGCTACGCATGAAATTATATAAATTTCAGAATCAATCACAGGAAGGGTAATGTTTAGGCTATTAGGTGCATGTAAACATGATTGATTATTACTTTAATGACAATAACTATTGCTTTAAATCTCATCAGGAACTAGGAATCTTAGTTGCTGGGTGATGTGTGTATCAGAATTAAAGCAATGGACATGCTCCAGTTATTCTAAGCAAACACTCCAAGAGCAGCAGTAAATTGTGTGTTATTGTACCTCATTGCCTACTCTTGATTCCTACCCACTAAGCTGACCTAGCTTATTCTAAAAGCTGCATGGTGGCTGCTTGTACCTAGTTCATTCTGCCATGCTTTCCCATCCAAGTCAATTTCACTGCTTGGCTGCAGACAGTTTTTTCCCTTTCCTCTCTTTCAAACTCAATTTCAAAGAGTCCTGGGAGACGACAGTGGCCTCAGAGTTGGTCGATCACATTTTCTCATTAATTTAAAGGCACCGTAGATGCCTTCCGATTACGACATGAATAATAAATACGCCTGCTAGTCTCCATGTGGTGGGAGAGGCCTTGTTTAATTCACTGTCTATCAGCGAGTATTAGGGAAACCACTTCTCCCCAGTGGAAGAAAAACTCAGGCATGTGACACTGTTGTTCCAGACTTAATAAACAATGAGTCAAGATGTGTTACAGAGGGATGTACCACTGGACTGGGGTGCATATCAAATAATGTCAGTATTTAAAAATACAGGCGTTACATGAGATTGGGTTTGAAGCTATTTTTTCATCACTTGGCTTTACATGGCATGTGACATTTTCTTTCCTCTGACAGATCATCCGGTTCTCCATGTTTCTGTATGATCCTGTCTGCACGGGATGCTCACTTCAAGGGCCTCAATGTGACTTCAGCTCCATTTCCTCATTATCACCACAACTGATTACAGCTTAAACATCCCTCTATGGTGTGCACAAAAACTTGAGTAATTAAACATGGGGAGGCAAGTGAAGGAATTCACATTCTGATGCAACAATCAATATCTGCAAGGTTGTCAGTGTGCATCTATTCATGAACTAGAAATTACAGAGATCAGAGATCTTCGGCTTAACAACTAATCTTCATTCAGTTGAGTCTTCCTGATTATCATAGCATTAATGCCACATATAAAGCTAACATAAATAATTCAAAGGGTTGTCTACCTCAATAAAGGATTTGCTTTTGGTTTCAAATCTAGTTGGAACAGTATGTCCTGTTTGTCTTCATGCTGTGTTGTCAAGGTGTTATGTCTCCACCTAAAGGTAACCTGAGGAACTGATTCCCAGCCCTGTGCCTGTGTACGAGCCCCACATGACAAAATGCTGAACTGATAGGCAGGATAATCATATAAACGCTCTGAGCTGCATTTTAATCAGAGGCAATTACAGATCTCTGTCATATTAAATCATGTATTAGGAGTAAGTGGATATGATTAGGCCTGTGAAACCAGTGTTTTAGGGGAGACTTGTGTCCTGTTACACACACAATATCCATCTATATACATCTAAGTACAAATAACCTTCAATTGAATTGTACATCAACCACTGCAGGTAAAATAATGCATTCTTTATTTGGAACTTTAAATAAACACAGAGAATGTATACAGTGAAGTAAATTGTATGGTGCTCCTGTACAACTTTTTAAATTGACTAAAAATGTACAAAAGTGCTACAAAAGTGCAACTTATTTTATTATTTTTTTTTTTTTACATGAAGTCAGAAAGTTTTTCCTTCACTTTCTCTTCAATGTTTGCAAAGTATTTCATTTGGACAAGCAGGGCTTTGGCAGCTTGAAGCTCTCCTGATAAAAGAAAAAAAAAGAAGAAGAAGCAGAAGAGTGCAAAAGAAAACTGAATCAAATGACTCACTCAGCAACTTGAAGGAAGGTTTCACAATAGATTAAAAACAAAACAGGGAGTGGGAGGAGGAGGAAAAATTTCAATTCAGTGTCTGTGTGTAATACCTTTACGAAGGGCAGCATCTATTTGTTCTGTCAAGTCTGTCAGTTTCGCTGCAAATAGAGCAAGAAAAGTTACAACTCTGCATGCTGTTAACAAGCCATAGCACATATGGTGCACTTTTTTTTTGGTTTAGAAACCCAAAGGCACACTAGCATCTGAGAGAATAATTGCTTGATTTGAAATGAAAAAGAAAACAACAAGAATCAAAAGACACATATTGTTTAACACAAGATGAATCTGTTTGGGCACCTTCCGGAACATGACTACAATTAATTTGTTCTTTGAAAAGGTGTTTTATTTCACAATATGGGGCGCCAGATCGCAGAGGTCAGATAGACAGATCTCTTTTGCTATTCATCAAACTTGCTGCACTGTGCACATCAAGTCTTACCACTTATGCCAACTCAGCTACAATACAGCAACTCCACAGCTCTAAATGTATAACTACAGTAATTTACATCTCAAGTTTCATCTCGTCTGCACTGCTGTTAGAGTTTGTCCAGCCTCTAATGTGCCAATCCTGTTTTGCATCACCGTCTTAAGTCGATAAATTGAGTTGATATCTTCTTTTACCTTTTGTGTTTTGGCCAATCTTATCGGCTTCTTCTGGAGTCTGTGCTTCATCAAGTGCCTCATTGATCTCCATCAGCTCCATTAGAAACTCTGCATCAGCCTCAGAGTCTGTGCCTTCTTGTATATATATACCCTCAAGCTCCAGCTGAAACATATAATGGAAGTTCAGTGCAGTGAATAGGTGCTTTAAACACATTTAACTACTTTTGAATTCCAGATAGTGAGAATGCCTCTCCCCAGCAAGTGATCAGAACAAAAGAGCGTACAACTATGAAAATAAATTATATATTGTACATTAAGCCAGGGACTTCAAACTCACCATATAAAGACCGCGACTCAAAGGCTTAAGCAGAGTCTTGTATGCTTTGTTCACAAGAGCCGACTGGTTCGCTGAATACTCCTGCTCTCTCTGGAAAGGAGAGTTTTGTTTACCTTACCGCTAACGAAAGCAAGTTCAATAGTTCAATTCATATCCATTTATGTATGTATATGTACATTTTTTATATCATTGTATTAATATTAACATACTATGCATGCACCATTAGAAAACAAAGATTCACATTATCAAGGGTCACTCATCAAACTGTCACAAATGCAAGAATAGGGAATTATATGAGAATTATTTTACACCGTCCAACTTAGGCATTTTGTTTTTTGAAAATAATACAAATGTGGCTCCATTTGTACAGCGCCACATCTTAGAGGATACTGATAATTAGGTGTATGACAGATACAGCCATTCTTTTGTAAGGGAGCTGTTTAGGACCCTTCTAGGGATGCAGGTGCAAGTTTGACATGGTAGATGTGAGGAAACAAGGTGAGAAGGCATAGGAAAATATCTTGGAAATGGTTGGCAGATCGAGTACATTTTGCAGCTGTCAAGTCTGTCAGCTCTTGTGAAAATCAATAGTCTCAAGCTGTGGCCCATGGGCCCATCGTGTAGAGCTGTGTCTGTAATAACAACCAATGCAGTAGCTGACTGCCTTGTAGCCTTGTATAAGTAATGAGTTCTCTATATATGATGAAGACCCCTGAGGCTAGAAGATGTCTAATTAAGAAAAATGGCTAGAGGTGCTGATAAATAAAACAGAGTCGGTACAATATTGGACAGGTTGTGGGGGAGGAAACCATTTAGGCTACTTCTCCTTCCTTTCATCCGGCTGAATTTAAGTTTGCCTTTCAGATCGTATCATGACACCTTTCTGTTGTGCTTTCCCACCTGAGAACACAGAATTAAATATGTGCAACGTGCAACACACTTCACTTCTTCCTGGCACACTTATGCGGCAGATTCTTCTAAGGTGCCATGTGATTAACTGTAATGATCCACAAGGGGAAAACTGGATGATGCAAAAATGTTATGCACTATTTACTTCTTCATAAAACAAGCTATTAACTCCTGCAACTTTAAACTTCAGCTTATGATTTCTAATATTGCTGTCTACAACACTACAATGTTTAGAGCTGCACTAAACAAGAATCGTATCTAAAATATACACCCGTTTTAGCGATCTAAATTACAAAGTGGGGGCTGCAATACCAGAAAGACCCAATCGATATGTCCTGCAAATGAAATTGTGATCTTGGATATGTAAGTCTCAGCTTAAAGGAATACTTCACCCAATTTGCAACACACATAGCTCACAGAGGATAAAAAGGATTCCTGCACTTTCACTCACCATGGGTCGGACTCTGGGCCAGTGAACAAACCAGGGATGGGTCTTCAATTCAGTGACCGTGCAGGGCAGTTAGGCACAGATGAACGCACATGAGAGCATTTTCCAGAAATGGTTTATTTAGCAATGTTTTAGTCAAAGTGCACTGGTTCGTGGCGTTTTGAAGGTACAAGCACAGAGTCAAGACTTGGTTTATACTGCATGAAGATCAGGCCCGTGCCTATGACATCACCATCATAATTTGAACCATATCTGGTAAACGTGCAAGTCAAAATTTCAAGTTGAAATTTACAAGGCGGATGTTCTTAGACCCGACTTGCAGCGTTAGCTTTAAAAAGACCAGCGTGGGCTTTTTTCAAGGCAATGCATTTTCGTAAATGCTAAACATGTCATTAGAAAAGGGCCTTTTGCAGCCATTTGTTTTGAGTGGACAATTTCAAGACGGATTTGACTGTGCTGTGATTTTCCCTTCTTCAAAAAGGACATTTATAATGTATCTGAGGATCAAAACAAGTCCACTGTCAGACTGTGTTCAAAGCTAGCAAGAGGCCGCAGCAGAGTGCCGGTGAGGCTGTCATTACTATCATCCCGTCTGGCTGCTCTTTTCCCGATCACGGATACTGGGTTCATATTAGTCGGCCAGCAGTCAAAGTCGGAAAAAAACTACTCCGTAATGGATAGATGGATTTTCTGACGGTCCAGCTCACCCCTAATGGAGGGTCTGAGAATTTGAAACAGACTTTTTGTTTGTTTATGTTTTTGTTGCTGCTTTGGCCAATCAACTCCGTTCCCACAGAAATGCCTAGAGTTTGTGGAGCCTTGACTCACCGTGACGCATGAGATTAACACCAAATAAAGTAAGTAAATAATACATAATAGCTGTGCACAATTCTGAATCCATATTCGCCTATTAGGTTTACTTGTACAGGATGACACTGCTTTAACTGTCTCCAACATCCAACCATTTACTTTAACGTAGCATAAATGCATATATCATATCAAAAAATGTATAGTGGATGTAGGTACACCAAAATAATAGACAGTAACAGTCACAGCACACAAATAATCCAGATAATTCTTAAACTTAATAGAACAACACAACGACCACATGATAAACAACACACATACAAACTAAATAACTAAATAGGGAACATGAGCCAAACAACAATGAACAATGAGCTGGGCTCAGTAAATGTCAGTTGCCCAAAAGCATGCTAGGAAACTCCACTGACAGGAGTTAACTCAGACGTCGGTCACTGAGTGAGACACAAGTATGTCACAGCTAAATTTCTTCTGATTTGCAGAAGGCACAGTCATTAGAGTGTGTTTCCTAAACCTGTATAGTTTTAATAAGCAGGAGTTTCAGTCATTTTAATATTTCTTTGTGGTTAAATTCCAGAGTTTAAAAAAAAAAAAATCACTCTGGTTTGAGCCTCACCCACTTTTTTTTTTTCCCAAATCCAAATTATATTGCCCCAAAACAAACACAAATACAAATAGTGGTTCCTCTGCCCACCTCTAATGCATAATATATAGTGTTTGGGTGAAGTATTCCTTTAAGAGCAAGAGAAATACTAACTGACTCCCAAACAGAAGTGTGTGTGTGTGTGTGTTCTGCCTAGAGAAAGCCAGACTCAGAATGTACCAACACTGGATCTTTCTTCCTTTTGTGTCTCTTTGGTAGCCTTTGGCATAGAGCATCACAGACCAGCCAGGCGGGTAAACATAAGTGATCTGTTTTTCAGTTCCCTCTCACATTTTGCAGCCAACGGTACACAGATTTGCCTCACACGACTTTAAGATTTTTTATTGCTAAAAATTACCACATAAACATGAATGGTAAAATGAAAGCAAAGTGAAGGGGGAGGGGGTAATAGCAACCAACTCTTGCAGCTGTGACACATATAGAGATCAATGCACTTCATAAAATCCATTATCTGCCTTTTCTGTGCAGTTTTGATCATGTTTACATGTTTAGCAGGCAAAGCATCACACTAATATTCCTCATCTGCCCCCTTTTTTCTCATATTTTAAGCTAAAATCTTGATTTCGACTTGAAACTACACAGATTTTTCAGGACATGTGAGCAATTAATTCTCCTCCGTGCTCTTCGAGTGAAAAATGCTGAGGAGAATGACACAGCAAATCCTCTCCAGCAGTAGCTGTGAAGTCTCTGGGGAGGTCGAGGCATCTCACACACAACATTAGTTCAACTGGAGGTTACTTTTGATACTCTGACATACTTAATATCAAAATTTTCTATCAACAATTCTGATAATTAACAGCTTTTTCCTGAGCTTTTTGCTGCCTAACACTCTGGCTCTGCTTTATGCTTCACAACTTTCTCATTCTACTCCTACATTTTAAATTATGGTACTTTTTCCAAACAATTACTTGAAAAATGTTATATAGTTCAAGCATAACTTTGGCTTTAAATTTCACACAATAGTTGGACTTCCTGTCTAAGATATGTAACTTTCAAGTGTACTTTGCACTACTCAGTTTGTCTGTGTTTCCATCTTGATTAAAGCAATGTTCTCTCATATTTACTGTTGTTAAATATTATAATTACCCCCTGCCACTAAATTTCACATTGTTATATATACACTACAAAACACAGCCTTGCCATACTAAGTGTGCAACATGTTTCATTGTGTTCTTTTTATTATGTTTTCTCTGTGAATTTTGAAGTTATTTCATAGTATACTTGGCTGTCTTGAAACTCCTGAGTCTGATATGATTTTTCACATATGTTATTAATGATGGTGGTAGTAGTAGTAGGCCTACCAACTGTAGAAATGGTAACAGAAGTACAAGCATCATTTATATTGCCTTATGTCCCAGAGCTGAACTAAGCCTCTATTATGTATGTCTGTGTACACGTCCATCAATCAACTTATAGCCCGTTCGCTGAGTCGGTCCCTTGTTCAAACCACCACAAGTCATGAATCATGCTGGCAACCCAAAAGCAGTCGTGTGGCCTGACAGAGACAAAGGCTCAGACACAATTTCCTGTGTCACACCAGGAGCACTGTCAGATTTCACAGCCTGAGCTGGCTCCGACACACTGCTACTCAGCTGATCCCCAGACTTCCCTTGGATTCCCCATTTCATACCACAGATTTCTGGCTGAAGTTGTCTGGATGCAGAGACCGCTGGAGCTGCAAGTATCTTTTCTGCAGCTTGTGTGTGTCCAGTGCAAATGTGCAATCACTGCAAATAAGCAACAAACGCTTGCATCAAATGTTTTGCTCACACGTTAGAGATTTGAATGAGAGGTGAATAGGCAGATATTGCTCACCAGTCCAGGATCTGGAAGTAGGATGTCCCCTCATGAAGGGGTTGGACTGCTTTACATGACATACACAAAAATGCAGGTGCTTTGCCCAGAGGTTGTTGGCAGTTCCAGCAGCTCACAATTACATGGGATGTGCAGTAAATCCGTGATGAGGTGACAGCAGCAGTCTTGTATACATGATCCCTCTCCTTTAGCCTGACATTCACATTGCTGAGCATGCGGTGCCCCTGGGAGCTGATGGACTTGCAATGCACTGCATATGTAACCGCTTGAGGGAAGCACTGCCGGCTCGCCGTCAACAAGCTACTCCGCAAACTGCTTAAGGACAGCATTGTTAAAATTAACCAACCAAAAATAATAACTTTACAGCGGACACCTTCTCTCTCTGTGATGAAACGGGAAAAGGAGGAAGACTTTGTGTCTTCTTCGACACTGGAGGAGCAAGGTGCAGCGACACCAATCGACCCGGCGGTGAAAGTACCGATGGACACTGAAGTCGTCAACAACAGCTAGCCAGATAGCTGTTAGCCTCAGCAAACTACATTTGTTGACAAGTATTCATATTAACCCAACGTCGGATTTGATCGCAGCCGCCTTTCGTAGTGAGTTAAGCGACCAAGCTTCGTTATTATTACTGTATCATTGTGATGTTAATGCAGGCGTTTGCTAGTATGGAAAGTTCAGAGGATTGAAAAGCCGGTGTTGCCGTTGCTAGCTAGCTAACACCTAGCACGGTAGGCTAGTTGGCAAACAATTGATGCTGCTTGTGGTCGGCGCTGCTGACTCGCTAGTTGTCTGCCCCTTTGGTGTTATTTAATGTGCTCTATAATACTCAGTCAAACACTGAAAGATTTCTCACCCACCGCGAGCTAGCAGCAGATTACTTTTGGTAAATACTAGCGTCGAAAATTGTTAAGTTGCGTAGCCAGCTAACAAAGACATCCCAAGCTAACGTTGCTTAGCGGTGCCTGTCACTTGTCAGCACAGCCGCCTAAAAGCAGCGCTGTGTGACAATTAAGAAATGACATCCGATACTCTTTATTTCTAATGGCTAAATGAGACAGAGCTGCACATTGACTTCAGAATACAGTTTGGGTTCAACTTCAGTGAGGACAAAGAGGCTGACACTTGTTTCAATAACATGTGCTTCCGTTGGCATTTGCTGGTATCCTAGAAACCTCGGCACACTTGAGGGTGTCACCATCAAGCATGCCAAAAAAAAAAAAAAAAGGTTTTCCTGTGTCTGTTTCAGGTCTCTCACTCAACCCGTGGCGATGAGAGAGGCAAGGGCCCCTGACGGTTTTTGGATCCACAGGCAGTGGATCGTCCAACAAGGACAGCAGCAGGCACTGGAGCACAGATAACACCTTCAAACTGGTGAGTGTTACAGTCTGAATGTGTTTGCCCACAGGCTGCAGCTACATTATCTACTCAAGTGAGCCAAAAAGGAGAGACACTGCTTCATTTGAAGAATTAATATGTGGGGGAAACTGCTCTGATGTTGGGATATTAAATACAACAAGGCTAGGCTCAGACTAGGCGCCTGAGTCTTTGCCTGCACAGGAAAATGTCAGGTTTCCCAGCAGAATAAGCTGTGATGAATGCCAACTACAGACTCCTTTGTGTGTGTGTGTGTGTGTGTGTGTGCGTGTGTGTGTGTGTGTTTAAGAGGGACTGTACATGAGATTGGGAGGTGGTGGGTGTGGGGGGTACAAAAGGTGACTGTAGAGTGTTTCAGAGAGAGTGGCTGGAGACAGTGGCTCTTGTAAGATAAACAGGATCTTCTCCTGAAGGTCGAGGGAGGTGCTTCTCAAGGCCCCCACAGACAATACTCTGGGTATTATTAACGGAAATGGCTAAGAATAGAGAGCAGGGGAGCAAGGTGGCTCCTCTGGCCGTTGTTTGGTCTGAACAAGCCAAAACGGAACATCTTCTTTAGAAGAGTAATTTCTGTAGCTTACATGCTGGGTGTGTCACAGTCACGAAAGGCTGGAGGTTGATTTTGGAGGGTTTATCTTGCACTGATTTACAGTAGCAGCAAAGGAGCAGTTCTGTATGTCTTGGCTGCAGTGTACATATGGAGATGTTGCGCTGTACTCCTGATTTGTAAGTAGAACTTTATTGAAGTGCCATTAGAAAACTTTTAACTGTCCATACACGCTGTTGGGATTATTTTATTCATGTTTACTTTTGAGTTATGGTTATATATTCAGCCTGACAACTTTGAATAGTAAATTCACTGCGTCCTGCTGTCTGTGTGCCAAGTGTAGATGTTAGGATGGATACATAAAAGATTTAATTAGGCTAATTAGGCTGTCTCACAACTGAAAATCAAGGTTATAGCTTTTCTCAAAGGCTTTTCTTACCCCGACTACCCTATTCCCAAATGATTTAATGATTTTTTTTATTTGTTCATTTATTTATTTGTTTATGCATATTTTTCAACTTGTGAGCCTGCATCAGTTCTTAAGTTTTTATCTCATTGGCGTTGTGATACATGTGATTTTTCTAGTTGGACACCAGTTAATATTTCACCTATCACCATATAATATCCTGAAAGAATTGGGTTATAATACAAATTAATTGACTTTGTTTTACATGGATGGTGTGTCCAATATCCAAAATCCATCAGATCATGATTAATTGTACCTGTTTAACAGCAGTAAAATCAATAACATGGTAGGTTACCCAGTGAAATCAATCAGCAAACTCTGTGTCACAACAGTTGGGACGCTCGACATCATTGCTGGCAGCCTTCAAATTAACCATCTGAAATGTTCTAATGCATGACCTTGTTAGCTAACATTGTGGTATTGATTTGTTGGCTTTGTAGTGGACCATGCTGCTTGTAAAGGCTATTTAGTCACTGCAGGGAAAAGAGAGAGTTTCCTATTTTTAGAGTCTATGGTCTTCTAAGTTTGGTCAGGTTAAATTATTGAGCATATCTCTCTGTTTGATAAATGATTCTGTCATCTACTCTTCCTTCTTAGGTAAACCATGATCCCCATCACTGAGCTGCGGTACTTTGTAGACACACAACCAGCATACCGCATCCTGAAACCATGGTGGGATGTGTTCACCGACTACATCTCCATTGTTATGCTCATGATCTCTGTGTTTGGGGGGACGCTGCAGGTCACCCAGGACAAGATGATCTGCTTGCCCTGCAAATGGGTGGTCAATCAGACTTGCAGGAGGTACTTCAATGCCACCCTCTCAGCTCCACTGGTTTTGGAGCCCAAAGGGATCCAGTATGACCTGGACCGGCACCAATACAACTATGTGGATGCTGTATGCTATGAGAATAGACTGCACTGGTTTGCCAAGTACTTCCCCTACTTAGTGTTACTCCACACCCTGATTTTCCTGGCTTGCAGCAACTTTTGGTTTAAGTTCCCTCGTACTAGTTCCAAACTAGAGCACTTTGTGTCCATCCTACTCAAATGTTTTGACTCCCCCTGGACCACCAGGGCACTGTCTGAGACAGTAGTGGAGGAAAGTGATCCAAAACCCATGAAAATGAATGGCTCAGTAGACCACAAGGAATCTGTTATCAGTGAGGATGTTGAAGCTAGTGTTCCCATGCTCCAAAGGACAACAAAGTCACGCCTCGAGCAGGGCATTGTAGATCGAACAGAAACTGGGGTTTTGGACAAGAAAGAAGGTGAACAGGCAAAAGCTCTGTTTGAAAAAGTGAAGAAGTTCCGCATACATGTGGAAGAAGGAGACATTGTGTACAGACTGTATATCCGCCAGACTATCATCAAAGTCATCAAATTTATTTTGATAATCTGCTATACAGGGTATTATGTGCACAATATTCAATTCAGTGTTGACTGTAAGGTTGATATAGAGAGTCTTACAGGTTATAGCATGTACCGCTGCGCACACCCATTGGCTACACTTTTTAAAATTTTGGCCTGCTTTTACATAAGCTTAGTAGTGGTGTACGGTTTGATCTGCATGTACACCCTTTGCTGGATGCTGCGACGCTCTCTAAAGAAGTACTCCTTTGAGTCAATACGGGAAGAGAGCAGCTACAGCGACATACCTGATGTAAAGAACGACTTTGCGTTCATGTTGCACATGATAGACCAATATGACCCTCTGTATTCTAAACGCTTTGCCGTGTTCCTCTCAGAAGTAAGTGAGAATAAACTGAGGCAGCTCAACCTCAACAATGAGTGGACACTGGACAAGCTGAGGCAGAGGATTACCAAGAACTCCCAGGAAAAGCTGGAGCTGCACCTTTTCATGCTGAGTGGCATCCCAGACACAGTTTTTGACCTGATGGAGCTGGAGGTCCTAAAACTGGAGCTTATCCCTGACGTCACCATACCCCCAATCATTGCCCAGCTGGTCAACCTGCGGGAGATGTGGCTCTACCACACGCCGGCCAAAATAGAGGCTCCAGCCTTGGCTTTTTTGCGTGAGAACTTAAAGTCTCTGCACATTAAGTTCACTGACATTAAAGAGATTCCTTTATGGATCTACAGCTTGAAAAATCTGAGTGAGCTACACCTGACAGGGAACCTCAGTGCTGAGAACAACCGCTACATTGTCATTGATGGTCTCCGGGAACTCAAAAGGCTCAAAGTTCTTCGTCTGAAGAGCAATCTCACCAAACTACCTCAGGTGGTGACAGACGTGGGCATGCACCTCCAGAAGCTCTCCATCAATAATGAAGGCACCAAGCTGATGGTGCTCAACAGCCTGAAGAAGATGGTGAACATGACTGAACTGGAACTCATTCGCTGTGATCTGGAACGCATCCCACACTCAATCTTCAGCTTGCACAACCTGCAGGAGATCGATTTGAAGGACAACAACCTGAAGACCATTGAGGAGATCATCAGCTTCCAGCACCTCCACCGGTTGGTCTGCCTTAAGCTCTGGTACAACCAAATTGCCTACATTCCCATCCAGATTGGCACACTGACCAACCTGGAGAGGCTGTACCTGAACAGGAACAAGATTGACAAGATCCCCAGCCAGTTGTTCTACTGCCGCAAGCTGCGCATCCTGGACCTGAGCCATAACAATTTAACGTACATCCCAACAGACATTGGTGTCCTCCAGAATCTCCAATACCTGGCAGTGACAGCCAACAGGGTGAGTACTTTTGTATTCACTTTTCTACCACATTTTTTTCCAAATTACACATTTTTATTGATCTTAAATTGATCTTTTTCTGCTATTTTTAGTCAGTTTGTACATTGGAGATTGAATCATGTAGTTTATTTATAACTATTTTTTTGTGCTGAAATGTTTTCATGCTGAAAATCTTATTTCTTCCAAAATCCTCCCCAACCACAACCACCACTGACACCCACCCATCCTGAAATGAAGATTGAGACCCTGCCTAATGAGCTGTTTCAGTGCAAGAAGCTTCGCACTCTGAACCTTGGGAACAATTGCCTGCAATCTCTGCCCTCGCGCTTTGGAGAGCTGACTGGGCTGACCCAGCTAGAGTTGAGGGGTAACCGCCTGGAGTGTCTGCCAGTGGAGCTCGGTGAATGTAGGCAGCTGAAGAGAACTGGTCTTGTGGTGGAGGAGGACCTCTTCAACACCTTGCCCCCGGAGGTCAAGGAACAATTTTGGAAGGTTGACAAAGAGCAGTCCTAAACTGACTATCATGTTTTAAAACAGTTCCTGGTCCACCGGGCCTGGGCACAGGAGGAATGCCCAGACAGTCCCAGAGGACTATTGCAGTGGGCAGTATTCCTACTGCAGTGTATGGCCAGTAGGGTTGGGTATCCAGAATGGTGCCAATTTGGTAATGGTTCCTGATTGGTCAGAACCAACTACTGCTCTGGTATTGGTTCTGAACTGTCTAATTCATTTTAATTTGTTCATACATAACCTCACAGGCATTTCTGTTAAAGCCCAATATAATTGCACTTTCTACCAGGGAGGTAGCAAAGATACAGTGACCGGATGGATGTAATTTGTATTTAAAAATTAAACGTGTGTCATTTCTAATACAGAGGCCCCACTCGGCCAGCTGGTGATAGTGCAGGAGGGTAACAGAGTCACCAGTGTTGACAAGTACCATCGTCTACCCAACATAAACATGCCCAGATTTCATGGCAATGCAAAATTAGTTGCAAGATATTATCATCCTCTAGCCAACATGAATGTTGTCACCAAAATTCATGGCGATCCAGCAGATAGATTTGGAAATATGCCCCCTCAGGACTGTTGACTGACCATTGAGCTGACGTTTTTTGCCATACAGCTCTCCGCTTCTCATCAGGGCAAAATTCAGCAAGAGAAAGATGCAAGGGCACAACAGCTGTAATCTCACTTGCAACTCAAGTGTGAATAATTTGAAGCAGTGCATTTATTTTGACTGGTTGAGTAAAGTTTCTGCTGGATATGGGTCTTGATAGTCTTGATGAGAGAACGCTATTTTATTTGAGTAGGATGAGTGATCCTCATCTGGCTGTGACAAACCAGGCAACTGTTGGTTGACAAAATGAGGGCTGACGATCGCCTCAGTTGTGTAGGTAGCGGGGAAAAGTCTTTTCTTCAGGGAAAGGTGTGGAGTGTCACCAACCTTGCACTTGAGGGAAAGTGATTGGTTGAATTTTTATCTATGTATGTGTGTTTAAGCAATCCTCTTTTCTACTGAATCACATGATCACCATACAGTCACACCCTTACATCAGTGTATTATCATTATCAATAAACTGTAACAACAACGGTATTGACAAAATCCGAATGATACCCAACCCTATGATAGCCAGTATTGTCTTCAGTGGGTTTTAAGCTGTATCTTTTGCATGGCCATACTACATTGACTTTTTTATGGGGTTTTTTTTTCTATTTTCAATGAAACAAAAATATGAAGAAAAAAAATATTTGAATGAGCCGAGTTGCGTGACTGACATAAATGAGATTTCAAAGTAACTATTTATAGGATATACTATTAGCATCAAATTGCAGCCTCTAAATCCTGGATCTTTGTTGTGAAACAAACTGACACCCTATTCAGACATACATGTTTACCAAGTACTGTAAATTGGTCAGTTGCACTTGATATAGTGGATATGAAGTAGCTCCGAGAACCTTGTCACTCTACTTTTGTGCCATGATAGCCACTATCTGCACATGGCAAGTGAAGGAATGGACACTCCATCAAATTGTTTTGTTTTCTCTTTCTCGCAAAGAGTGGGGTCTTGTGTTCATTACAGTAGCAAGTAGTTATAAATAATGAGTTGAGTATGACTATTTCTGCCTTGATTGGCCAGTTTTTCTTATTTGAATTAGGCTGAACTGTATTAGTCAAAATATTGTGCAGCGTTTTGTGTAGATGCTGTAGTGCATTTCAGCTTTTACCCTCAAAACATCCACATTGCTGCTTGTTTGACAGATTTAGGTGGAGTGAACATAATTTCACATACTGTATTTCACCAATTAATCGCCGGGCCGCAAATAGTCGCCTGGTTCTTTTAAACGCCTGGGGTCTGCACCCATTTTGCGTATTAAACGCCCACCCGAATAACCGCCGGGGCGATTATTTGCATTATATTGAGGTAAACCCAAAGTAAGGCTATTCACCTTATTTTTGCAGAAGTAAACAGTTAGCTGCACAATAACTGTGCGGCACTTCCGTTTTCTGTCAAAATAAGAGAGCTAGCTAACGTTAGAAAAAAGGTTGTGCCGTAATCTTAAATCGACCGACTATAAATATGTTGGACGGTAACTGTCATCACAGTAATGGCCTGGTGCAGGTCTGTGTAAAAATAAATAAAGGCCTGCATCAAATAGCTGCCTGGTTCTTTTAAACGCCTGGGGTCCAAGTTGACTTTGCGTAGTAAACGCCCGGGCTATTAATTGGTGAAACACGGTAAGTCTTTAAGCCACATCAAAATTTCAGATCTCACAATAGCAATTTAAAGGGATACCTCACCCTCAGTGGATTATATTTGGATTGAGTTCTCACCATGTGCTGCTTCAACTTAATATCACACCAAAGCATGCGACAGGCCCGTCGATCCACCAGAGGAAACTGTGTCAGAGTCGCGTTTTTGCTTCACCGAGGTGTTACGGGAGTGTCAGCCGCCAGTTATCAGGTTGAGTGTAACCTTTGCGCATGTGTGAATGTTTGAGCTAACCTAGGTCCATTAAAAAACAAAAAAACAAAAAAAACCTAGGTCCATAATTTTACAACAGCAAAATGTTATGAAAAGAATGAGAAGTGATCATGCTGTATAACCCCAGTCTCCGATCAGCACTTCCCAAACACCAATACTGTTACTGTAATCTTAAAATCCTCTCGTGTGGCCATGATGCATGTGTGCACAGGCGTGTGTGTTTCACTGGATGAGCAACTTGTAAGGACGTGTTTGTACATGCACACTTCATGACCTTGCATATAGCATACCATCAGTTTGTTTATCTCTCCGTGTATTCGCTTCCCTCTGCCGCTCTCTGTATATTTTATTTCCTAATGCTCTATCTCTCTCTGTTTGAAATTAACTACTGCATGCTAAAGAGGCAGGACATAAAAACACATGGCAGTGGAAGTGATCTTTGTCAGGTTACATGTTTTAGTGATGGCTTTTCAAGCTCAGGCAATTTTCAGGCTGGTGAAAGTTGTTTTTCATACTGGCCAAAAAAAAAAAAAATGAATGGCAGCAAATGGCTTCCTCTGAAGATGGGAAAACAAGCCCTGATACTTCATATTTCTGTGTTGACTGCAGACACCAAAAGGAATAATGTGAAGGCAAGACAAGTGCCATAACATAAAATATTAACAATAATGATAAAAAATAACGGTGTTAGCCTTAAAATACTCTATGGCTGTGTCTTTTCTGCCTCATCTTTTTCCTTGTCTTGCTTTATTCCTTCTGTCTTACTTCCTCTGAGTCTGTGTCTCTGTCTCTCAAGCCTTCCATCATATTCAGCCCCTACTGCCAATCGGAAAAAAGCCCTTTGCCTGAGCCTTAATGAGAAACCAGCCTCTGTGTGTGTGTGTGTGTGTGTGTGTGTGTGTGTGTGTGTGTGTGTGTGTGTTAGGGCAGGTGGTGATGGAGTAGTGGGTGGATGTGTGTCAGTGCACTGTTAACAACATAAAAACCAATAAAAATGGCATAGTATATGTGTACGTGCTCCAAGTTTGTGTGTGTGTGTGTGTGTGTAAGTGTGTGTGTGTGTGTGTGTGTGTTATATCCTGGCTGGCCAGTCCTCAGGGTGCCAGCGGTGCCGGTACCAAGCCCGCTTCTCACACCTTCTCATAATTCCCTGCTCTGTGTCTCTCCAAATATGCTGTCGCCTTTATCATCAGCTAAAACAAATAGCCTCATGCTCCCCAGATGGACACACACACTCGCACTCTCGCACAGCATACACTCACACACAAACACCACTAATTCTTGTGAGGACGTTTCAGTGCCTAGTATTCATCCTCGAGCCCTTTAACCCTAGCCAATACATACATCACTGTGGTGTTAATCTGTCTTAATTCTAATCTAAAGGCATCACCCTTGTTCTCTATGATAATACGATACCTAAAAATAACCTCACTTCCGAGGATTCTCTAAAATTGGGCCTCACAAGAGTAGATGTACAGTGCGCACACACACACACACACACACCAGTGTGACCGGTGGGAATCATTTCTGTGTGTAATTTTTTCCTTTCGCTGCTGGTGGACTCGGCTGTTTGATTGGTTGCTGCAGTGATAGATGCCTAGCCAGTTTTCTGATTACTACAATCTTCGATCTCCAGGGCCCAACATAATCAGAATAAATGTCCCCCACTGTAGAGGGAATAAAGGTGTGTGTGTGTGTGTGTGTGTATGTGTGTGTGTGTGTGTGTGTGTGTGAGAAAGAGAGAGAGAGAGAGAGAGGGCTAGAAAGAGAACGTGCATTTGGAAGTGAGGTGTAAGTGTGTATGTCAAAGAGAGGAATGCAGTGCCTTTACTGTATTTGTAAAAAAAAAATAAATAAAAAATAAAAAATAAGTGGGCAATAGTTTTATGTGTGTTTGTGTGTGTGTGCCTGTGTATTCGTGTATGGCTGCTGCAAGGAATCATATTACCAGAAAAATTGATTTTTAGTTGTTTTTTGGTTTATTTTTTCTCCTCCCTCAGTCAGGTGTCGATGTTTTATGTCTCTTCAGGAGCTTTGTGTTCTTGCTTTTAATATTTTTACTTATTACTCCGAAATCACAACAGGTGATTGTGTGTGTGTGTGTGTGTGTGTGTGTGTGTGTGTGTGTGTGTGTGTGCCTAAGTCTGTGATGAAAAAGCATGCAATTGCAAAATTGAGTGATAAACTGCAAAACGATTTAGTTTTGATGCTTTGATTACAGCAATGGTGATCCCATAAAAACAGTCATGTTTGATTATAATTTGCCATTTATCATTCAGACTATAAATTTACTGTGCTGCAAAAGACATGCAGCCTTCCCCTTATAGGAGTAAGAGTGACAAAAAGTAGCTGATCAACGGGGAGGCGATGAAAATTAATATAAATTGAGAACGAGTACTAAATTGTCAACTGACTTGATAAACTTGAAGATGATTAGATTGAGCCCAGTGGTGAATTCATGCATCACTTGCACTGCAGAAACACCATTTATTGTTTAACGTTTACCGGGCTCAAAGTCATTTATCATGAGGCGTGAGTCATTTTTGGTGTCCATCAAAATCCATGCATACTGATGCTCGGCAAATTGCTCAACTCTCAGCTGTTTGTGTGTACAGGCTGTTATCAGGCCAGACGACATCCATCATCAGACCAGCAGATTTACAAGCTGAGAGCACAAAAGACGAGAGGATTGTCAGTAAGTGTTTCCTCTGAAGAGCTGACTGTCTGCATACCAGCCATGCTACCCCATAAATCCAAATATTCCTCCTGTAAAGGAACATTTTGCAGACTTTCTCAAACTCTGTAACTCTATTGTCCGAGATATAGAGTTTATAGGGAACAGAGTGCGAATAACCCTGTCTTCTAAAAAACATGTTCCCACACAACGAAACTGTATTCTTAATTACATTTAGGGGTTTGTTTCTGACGTAACACTAACATGTTTCTACGCAACATATCTTGTATATCATGTCGGGTGGCATTTTAGCTGTTTTTTTTTTTTACTTTAGTCACCTTAAGTGCTTGGTTAAGGTTGGGGAAAGATTTACACAGTAAGATGAGGTGTATTAGCGGCACAGTAGGGGAAAAAAATTGGAGCCAGGGGAGGGAGGGTAATATTATGAGGGAAAAAAAGTCCAAGATTAAAGTAGCAAATTTGCAAGAAAAAAAATTATGATAAAAAAACAACAACTTTGCAAATCAAATTATATTTTGCTATGGGATTTAGAAACAAGAAAATACTTGACTGAATACATGAGTTTAGCCCAGAATCACAATATTTTTTCCCTCTGAATGGGCCTAAATCACAGCAATGTCTCTTCAAAAAGATTAAGATTAGAATTACGATTTGGTTAAGTGTTAGGAACGATACACTTGATAACTACCCCATCTTCAATTTTGGTGGTATGGGCGGCTCTTGAGGTGAGTTTTCAAGACAAAAGGCACTGGGCCATGTCCTTGATTTATCTGCCACAACCCTGAAGAACAACACGCCTCGACACCGGTTCTGAGTTAACATGAAACCACTGGCTATGTTATGTTGGGAATCCATTAATGTATATTTATTCTATTATGTTCACTACTGGGGCCTAGGGGTGTTTTAGTGTCTCTTTTTGGGAAGGGGGTAGGTTAGGGAGAGGATTAGGTGTTAGGGTGAGTGTTAAGGTTAAGGGTTAGTGTTAAGGGGCGGTTAGGGTGAGGGTGGGGAGTTAGGGTTAGGGTTAGAGTTACACATTATTTAGTTATGGCCAAGATTAGGGAAAGGCTGCAGAGAATGAATGTGAGTCAATACAATGTCCCCACAAATAAAACCAATGTGTGTGTGTGTGCGTTTCATGCATTTGTTTTTATGTATTTATTTTTATTTCCCTTGTTTGTAAAGCACTTTATAACTATGTGTTGTAAAAGCTGCTATATGAATGAAGTGCTGTAAAAATAAAGCTTTACTTACATGGTGTCAGTGTGGTTTTTGATGTGCATACACGCTATCTTAACCCAATCATTTCTCACTTTATGAGCAAACATGTTTTATACACACACACATGCTCATACCTATAAATGTGCAACACACTTACACACACACACAATCACTTTTCTTCTTGCTCTTTGAATCTCAATCAATGTACTTGCATCACAGAGATCAATATTCATAAAATCAATATTTATTAGTGTAATATTGACTGGTGTGTCAACCTAAACACATTGGATTGGCCAAGATAATGGAGTGTCACCCTAAACACCTCAATTTTTATGGTGCATGTATGAATTATGAGTGGCAGCAGCCTTGTGGTTGAAATAACCAAGAGTACCAAGGGTGCTGGTTGAAATTAGGTTTGAGCGAAATTGCTCAGCCACCATTCGCTCCAGTGAGGTTTTGCCCATGTGGGAACATGTTGGAGTGTGTGACTATGATGCACGGTGTTGCCGAAAAAAACAAAACCACAAAAAAACAAGAGCATGTTCTCAGTAAAGCCACTCTACAGGGTAAAAAAAAGAAAAAGTTCAGAAATATGGAGTTTAAAAAGCTTCCAATGTTTGCTGCTTCGGAGGGCTGAGTGTATTTAATCCCTGTCTGTCGCTGAAGAGAGGAGGAGAGGCCTGGTGTCAGCAGGAGAGTGATTTCATACCAGCATGCACATCATACCTTCCAACATTTAAGTTTCAACATACAGGAGTTTTTTTTCAGCAGTGGAGGAAAGTAGAAGTTAGCAGAGAGCAGCTGAACACACGGCCCTTGAATCGGAGAGTTGGTGGCCAGGCTGCAGCGACAGATGGCTTGAAACTGTATGTAGTGTGTGGATTGTGTGTGTTGACTGTGTTTCACAGATGATCTGGCAACTTGGGTAACGTCAGACAAACATACCAAAACTTGTGGATCTGTGTTTGGCAATTCTTCATGACAAAGTTTGAGAGCCGTGCAACTCAAGAGTTTTCCAGGATAAATAACAATTTGTGAGGGGGCCGGGACATGGCCTGGAAAAAACGAGACCACCAACCCATACGACCACGCACGACGTTTGTTCCAACCCTCCGATACAAACCACAGGAGCATCTCTAAGGCCGTGTTCACACTGCAGGCGAATAGGATTTGTTTCTTAAAATCAGATCTTTAACACAGACTGTCTGCACTGTTATTTGCAAGTGATCCGAAAGGACTTGTGTGGTTCAGACATCACCAACCAACCGCCGTTGCTATGGTAACGACGTAGGCATTAGTTTCTACACGCAGGAAATGCGCCCTCCAAACAATCACGCTGTCAAGTCGCAGTACAGAACATCTTCATCACATTAGACATATTGATCGACGGAGGAGGCTGATATTAATTAATGCTCGTCTTTCATTTTGAACTGACGTTTCCGTTGTGTGTCGTGTTGCGAGAGATGTGAGAGACACTTTGAAATCCTGTTGGTGTGTCCGTAGCGTCCAGACTGAGGCATTTCAAACCACCTCTGGATGTGGTTTTGCCTCTTAAAATAACTGGTTAAGGTTAGGAAAAGGTTATTGTTAAGGTTTCGTAAAAGGTTTATCGTAATGGTTAAGGTTAGGAAAGGGTCATGGTTAAGGGTATAAAACTTTAGCTAATGTTCACTAACATTAGCTAGTGAACATTAACTACACACAAACAATGCTTTAGGTTTCTTAAGTTTAAAACTGAGCTGTGGGTCATAATAAGCTGCTGTACAATCAGCCTATGGGGTCATTTTTGACCAGAGGACAGTTTCCCTTGGAAAACAGGGGAAACCCGGAGTGTTGGCAGGTATGATGCACATACACACTCTTTTTCTTCTCGCACAGACTCACAAATACACAAAGTTTCTGTCTTTCTTTTGCTCACCCACAAGCACACTTTCTCCTCCTCAGGCTCTTTCTCTCTCTCTCTTACACACTGGGAATTAAACTGTAGTTGCCGGCAATTACAGAGCTAATAGCCTGTCGTGGCTGTCAGCTGGTGAGGCTGGCTGCTGACTGACTGATTGACACAATGTACAAGGTGCATGGGCCAATTCATCAATGTGTGTGTGTATGTGTGCACCAAAGTGTGTTTGTTTCATTGCACACGTGTGTCTGTGTGTGTTTAATTATGGCAACACTTTTCGTCAACACTGGAGTCATCTAGATGCAAAATAAATGCGTGTCTCGCCAAGACCTTTAGAAAGCAGCAACCGAGGGAGGGTCAGGGGAGATGGAGTGAAAAGGAGTAGGAGTTTAAAAAAAAGAAAAAGAAAAAGAATGTGATATTTTATTGATGCCCATAGGGAGATTTTCCTTTCCCACTCCTAACCACAAGGCCACCGTGCTGCCAAAGAAAGAATGAACGAACAAAAGAAAGAACTAAGGGGTCGAAGTCGAGTGACTAACGGCGAGGATTTCCACCGAGAGAGCGCATGCGGACATTTGAGGAATTTAAACAGATGGGAGGGCAGGAGGTGTGGATTACGTGCAACCCACACGTCCCAGTAGTCAAATCCTCTTTAACCAGAGCCATCATCATCAAAGCTACAAACTACTACAGTATGCCAGCAACTCAGCTAATGAGAAATAAGTTTGGTCAAGAGACAGCATGTATTAATGGAGCGAGTGAACCCACATGGGACTGACGCAGGAGAGCATAGCGATGGAGGAGTATGAAAAACTGCCCACTGTTGTATAATGCATGGGAGTGTCCCTTAGTATTTCTTTTTATTTTTGTACGGGAGACTGATTGAACAGACAAAACAGTATTGCCTCAGGGAAAGAGGAGCATAGTTTGGGGTAATTTTGATCGGCTGCCTTAAAACAGCAAGACTTACTTTACAAAAATCCATCGTGACAGAATATACACAGTGTATTAAGTTTTCAACTGAGACTGCTTCTTTCAAATGCAAACTATATAGATTGAATCATCTTAAAGGGAAACCAAGCACTGAGGCAACTTGTTAGGTTGGACTGATATCTACTGGTCAAAAGCTGCTACTGCAGTTGCAATCTGCTACTGGATGATCTTGGTTGCTATTTAAGGAGGCCTTGGATACATTTCTGATTAATATTAACTGTTCTATTCTATTATATAGGGAGTTATTTCAGTATCATTGTAATTATGTTAAATAATATTATGTTTTTTTCTTTATTTTTGTTTGTGTGTCTTCTGACCTGGTTAGCAGTGTTGCTATGTATAAACATATCCTTTTGGTTAATACAATTCCAAAATTCAGTGTTTATTATGGTGAACAGTGATGTATGTAATGTCTCAAAAAGTGGAATTTGAAAAACTTCTGAAACTGTTTAAAGTGGAATTACAAGAACAGATTTTTATTTTAAGAAGTATGAAAAACTCTTGGAAAAACTCCCAGACAGAGAGCAATTCAAAAGGGAGCTTCTCAAATCAAAATATCATCAATAAAAGTGATGTTAATATCTGGTAGTTGAACCCTGGACACAGGATAGTGTCCAGGGTTCAAGCTGAAGAGATTGTGGTTGTAGACCGAACATGAAATACCCAAATTGTTTTGTAATTTCTCTGTCCAACATGACTGAAGAGAGACACCGATTTCACACAATAAAGGCAAAAAATCAACTACAAGAACAAATTTAGGAGACAATGATATTCCTTTTTTTAAGAATAGTACAATAATATTCAGTTTTCCATTGCATGGTCATTACTTTCCTCTGAAATAGCCAAAGATTACTTGCTTGCATACTGTCAGCTTGATTAACCCTCCTGTTTTGTTCACATTTTTGAACATCTTTTATGTTTGGGCTCAATTTGACCCCTGCAGTTTAAACTTCCCCAAAATTATTATAACTAAAATTGTTATCAAAGTTTATGTGTCAGGTGCTTTATGTTTCTTTGTTGATTACTTAATTTTTGGTGTTTTAATGGCTTTATATTATTTCTAAGTACAGATTTTTGTTATTTATAACCAATGCGTTACAAAGTGTGAACAGGACATTGAAAACATATCATCATGTGAATTTCATGTTTACCCGGTAGTGCCCATTACATTAGGAACACTCATTAAATATGAAGCAAAAAAAATGATGTTAATCATTCATTTAGAGACGTTAAACATTGGCTGGGGTCAAATTGACCCCAAACATAATAGGAGGGTTCATAACCATAATATTGGACTCTGATCATAAGTATATGAACACAAACTGAGTGGCTGAATTGCGACATGTGGGGAAAGTCACAAAAGACCTCACAAAAATGCAGAGTGAGAGAGGGATGAGGCGTCTGACGACAGGAGGCAGAGACAAAGCGGGAAACAGGAAGGAAAGTGCAGGGAAATATTTCCGCGGCAGACAGATGAGAATAAAAATTTGAAAATCTTACATTTTGTGCACAACCAACACGGTATAATTTTTGATCAAGTCAAATTTAATAAAAGTGTGCTGCATCTGCCTTGCCAAAAAAAAAAAAAAAAAAAAAAA
>OMLB01061237.1:0-57228 GCA_900302555.1 Myripristis jacobus
AGGGGCGGTGGTGGTGGGGCTTTCTGATGTTTTCCTATTTAACATTTCTGTTTTATCTCCCCCATGCCTTGGACTGCGGAGTGCTGCTGTGAGGCGACGAGGCGTTGCGGGTGTTTAATGGGTTTTTCATTTCGAGAAGGCTGAGGAGTTTATCATTGAGGAGTAGTAGACCTGTTTTTTTAGACCCTAACCTCACTTGGCATGTCAGTAATTTAACCCTATTAAGAACCAGAGGGCCAGCATCTGAAATGCCCAGGAGGTTCCTGTGTCACTGCTGATTATGTCTCTGCCAGGAAGACAAACACTGGGCCTGCGGTTGGCGTTGTTTGTGTAGGATGAAATCACTGCTGTTTGCTTTGAATTCAGACTAAAGTGTAGGCACAGATATCTTTTTTTCTGAGGGCGTGATAGAGAGAGGGAGAGAGAGAGAGAAAAGCACAACCCAGAATGCTTTATTGGTTTTGTATCCGAACATAGAACCTCTCATCTTTGACTGTGAAACACTGACAAATTTCCATGTCAGCTGAGATGAACTCTGTGTTTTGAAGTTCAGTGCTGATTTCTGCCTCTGTTCTGTGCAACATTTGAAGGCAGACAGAGGCATAATGAGCACAACCCCTGGACTCATCTGGACAGATGAGCTTGGTTGAGTAAGTGATTTACTCAATCATGCATACAATTGTATCATGTGGATGTGGAATGCCATCCCAGTCTCTGTTATGTGAAGCGAGTAAACAAATAAGTCAGGCCTTCATCACCATCTTAGAATATAAGACCATAATCCTCATAGAAACTCTTGATTCATGATGTGACTCATGCAGGAATACGGATGCCTCTCTTGGGCGTGCACAACATGAAAAAAACACATTGTCTATTCGCGGTCTTGAGGCTATACAAGTTAGATACAGTGTAAATTAAGTCTCTGCAAAAATGTTGCACTCTCTTACAACGGCATGTGCATGTACACTTATCATCAGGGCATCTGAGGTTCGTGAAGTAGAACAGTAGGCTGCATCTTTTAATTCTCAAAATGTCCTCAGGGAGTGAATTAAACCATTTCTACAAGTTATATATAGTCAAACAGAGTTTCATATCAAGGCTCTGTAATGTATATCTGTACTGTATATGCAGATATCACCAAATGTTCATTTTTTAGTACAAAAACAAAGGATCCTCTATCTTAACATCTTTTTCATGTAAAGAGCTAAAGATAGCAAAATGTAACCACATGAACAATGATTTTGCCCAAGTAGCTCCAAAGTGCAGTGTCACATCCATATTCTGTATCTCACTTATACTGAGTGAAGTTTTCAAAACCCAAGATGCCATTGTTTTATGGCTGCAGCATCACACAAAATAGAAAATATCCTCATCTTGTGCATCATTTTAGACACATTTCTCTGGAATTCAGCAGGACATGTTTGGTGTCTTTGGAAACCTTGGGATCTCTATTAGAATTTGAAATCAGGCTCTGTGAGTTTGAACAAAAGCTCTGACACACAGCACGCATTAGTAATGATGAGCCCACTGATGGGAGCGGCAGGGCTGAGGATTTATTCTTTCATACCAGCGAGCACGTCACCATTTGGAATGAAACTGTTGAAATATACCTACATGTGAAGCCGGTGCCTTTGAAAACAGGATCAAGCCTGAGGCCTGGCACCGTGTTTCGGTGTGCTTGTTTGTGACGTTTTGGGTGGCGACCTTGTTGACATGCCACTGAGGCATGTAAATATGGGCAACACCTTTAGCTAATTGGAAAGCAGCCCTACTGTTGGTGTACAAACACTTAAAAATGTGTCCTCATTCCCTGCTTGGAAAATCTCCCTCAGCCTGTTGGTCGGCTGCGGTATCATACAGACACCCAGCTCCACCTCTCTCCTTTGTGTGGATGAATGGAGGGTTTAGTTTCTGTGGATCCCTTTACAAGCAGACGAAAGGAACACAAGAAGAAGCTTTTTGAAATCACTCGGTTACTTCTATCCTACCTCCTTCATCTGGCTTTCCCTCTTCTCCGCCTGGATCTCAACCGGCGCTGTCATCCCCCCACTTTCCTGTGATTTGATAACATGCTCCAGCCCTAAATTGTTGCCCCTCTTCAGGCTGTATCTCAGCTGTTAGTCATACAATTTTAATGTCACAAGCGTCTGACGCGGTGAAACTCTTCAACAGGGAACACGCCCAGATTTCTCCGGTAATTGGACAGCAGCGGCAGTCTTTGCTTTTATCGCTAACTCTTCTGTGCCGCCTTGTTCAGAGAGAGCTTTAGCACCTGTTGCTCATGCTACGTATTTGCATGTTGTGGCTTTAATCATCGATCATCTGTTACATGTTAGGTAACTAACTGTGAATAGGATGTTATTTCATCTCATTTCTTTCAGGTAACAGAGCACCTGTCATTAAAATATCAGTGTGAGCGGCATCAGCATCTCAAAATCCAGACTGTTTTCTTGTCTCCAGGGTGTTGGTGGCCGCCTGACTCAGGTCCCAGGCCGCTCCAGTGGCATCTGGCACCACTTGGCATCCCCATCATCACATTCTTTATATACCTTATGAAGCCATTATAATGTTGTTATCCTGTTTCAGTGCTGTATTATGTCATTTGTGTTCTATTCTGTGCACACAACATCCTTTGTACGTCTGTCCATCCTGAGGAGGCATCCCTCTTCTGTTGCTCTCCTGAGGTTTCTTCCTGTTTTCTCCCTGTTAAAGGGTTTTTTAGGGAGTTGTTCCTCATCCAATGTGATGGTCTAAGGACAGACCATGTTGTATTGCTGTAAAGCCCCTCCAGGCAAATTTGTAATTTATGATGTTGGGTTGTACAAATAAAAATTGACTTGAGTTGACTTGTGTTTTCTGGCTGTCCAGGTGGATGTCTGTTCATGTTTCTATGTCCAGTATGTGCACTTACATATTCGTGAGTGTTTCCTTATATTAAGTGATTGGTTTTTCTTAGAACAGCTACATGAAATAGACTGGAAGCCGTATGATTACACTTTATTTTCTTTGCACATTTTATTTTTTCATGTAATTGCTCAATTATGAGTCTTTGTTCATTCTTTTAAAGGCCTTACGTATCCCAGAGAAGCCCCTGTCACTGGCTTAAAGTGCTGCTTAGTTAGTTTGGGTTTCAAAGTTTTAGTTTCCCACAGTGGCTTCAGTATTGTTTCATAGACTTTTTCACACTGACTAGACTATAAAATTCTGTTAGAAACCCTGAATAATTGAAATTTTTGGGGCATGAAAACTGTGACATTATTGGTATCAAACTTCAAAAACCCATATTGGTTAAACCCCCATTTTCTGTGTGGATCATGTGTACATGTTTACCACTCCACCCTCCACTTGTCTACAGACTGAGTTTTTGTTTTGTATTTTTCCCCTCTGCATATCGTTGTCGGACAGCTTTTGACGGAAGGCTCCAATTAAAAAGCTGTTTTGAAGGAGGTTCAAACCGCCTAAACCTCATTGTTCTGCCTTCACGGTGACGCTAGCTGAGCGCAGAGTATCGAAATGAACCGGGATAAGGTCGTGTCACCATCAGATGTCAGTCAAACTCACTGACAACAAATCAGGGAGTGCATCGGTGCAGGAGTCCCACCCTCCTGCTGTCTGTGGCGACCCGGGAGCTGCCAGTCAGCTTGTTGTCATGGGAATATCCTTGCCTTGAACTCCTCTGCTACCTTTGTTGCCAGAGTCACACCAGCATCATTAGAGCCATGTCAGTTCCAGTATAATGGACCCCCAAGGAGCCAGAGCTCTGTTTGAAGTTTACTCCACTCTGCCTCTGTCCCAGCGATGAGTCACCCCCAAAACACACACACACACACACACACACGCACACACACACACACACACACACACACACATGCATTGATTCACTTCTGTGAATCAGTGTGATAAGTTTCTTTTTTGAAGGTCAGTACCAATACTGACATTTTTTAGATCAAAGCTGTCAATATATGTACAATGTTCAATATGTTTACAGGTGCCTCATGCAAAGTTGCCGATGGTCAATTGAAGCGAGGACGATTTAAAAGCAAAAAAAGGCTGAAATCCATCACTGAATTGAGAACCATGTAGCCTCAACAATCACATTAAGTGGTTATTCTATGTTTTTTTTTTTTTTTCTGTCAGTTGAGTCTGAAGGAGGTCACTTCAGTTCATCCTGGGAAATTTTGCATAGTGTACCTTTAAATTGTACCATCTCTGTGGTCCAAAATTACTATTCAGTGTTGAATGTTCAAATTGTATTCTCATCTGAAACCTCTGAAATAGCTTCCAGACATCACAAGTCACTAAAACTCTTCAAGGAAAAAAATCCAGGTGTTACAGGCTGTGTTTTTTTTTGTTTTTTTGTTTTTTTTTTTAACCCTTTGGCGCATAGTGGTCACTACAGTGGACAGCTGTTTAAAAGTCATTTTCTCCTAAATGCAATGGTTTCTATGGTGGAATTGCATATCAGCTGTTAGAGTGCTCTCTGCTGCTCCCCTCCATTGAGGTTTATTCAGTTCTTGTAGCTGAAAACATATTAATACTAGCATAATGACATGGTAATACCAGCCCTGCATCCTTAAAGAAGTATGGAGACTCACAAAAATGTTAATGCCCTAAGAAGAAAGAAAAAAATCTTGACTCAGGCTTTCATAATTCATGCATCAGAGGGTTAAAGACAACAGTTATTATGTATACACATCACATTATCATATTACAATGATGTGAAAAATAATTTTTAATCATTTAAATATTTCAGAAATAACATTTTCCTGTACCTAGTCATGCAGAGTGATGTGACGTCACAAAACATGAGCTAGTAACAACCCACCTGGCTGATACTTGGGGAAAAGTTGGTTTGGTACATGGTGGTACATGGTCTGAAAAGTTTCAGTATCACAGTAACACACAAGAGGGAGTGCTGGGATTGTATTGTGCCTACGATCGAATCCCAGCCCTGCTGATATTCAGTATAACAGGACAACCTCGGGTGTGATATTATTTTTACTAACCCTAACCCTAGTCTGGTAAGCAGCACTTCCTAAACCTCATCTTAACCATAGCCATAACCACAGCCACAGCCTGGGAGGCAGTGCTGCCACAGTGCGGGCAGCCGTACCCAGGCTTCTTTCCTCCCCCCTTGCAAGCAAGCATTCATAACGTAACTCCAGTGTTGTTTTCAGAAACTCGTGTGTCTTTGTGGCCTTGTGGTGCAGAGTTAGTTATAGCTCTTGGTAGTTCAACGGTTATTACAGAGCACTTGTAAAGTGGAGTGATATAGTATAGAGTTCTGTTGTACCGAATATCAGCATGGAGTTCACCAAAGGCCGTTCACATGGCGGCCATTTTCCTCTGACGTCACGCTCGGTGTGAAGATCAGATGCTGCAATCAAAAGGATACCATTCTGCTGCTGGTTGCTTATCTTAAAAATGAAGGGAATCTGACAAAACATTATTATTTCACCACTTCCCAATTAATCAGCAACTGAGGAACGATCCGGAGGGAAATCGGACCATATTCAAGGTAAGACAACATATTTGATCACCCATCAGCTAGGGCACAGGGTAAGGGTCAAAACTAAGACTGCTGGGAAGTTGGAGGAGGCTGTAGCTTTGCCAAAGACAGTCTTTTTTTTTTTTTTATAAACGTTTAAAGCACCCTCTAGCAGACCTGCCCTAACCTTAACCCTAACCACTACCTGCCAAACTCTAACCCTAACCCGAACCCTAACCCTAAAGTTTGCTTACCTGTAAATCAAGTCTTAACCCTAAAATGAATGATTTTCGCTAAGGGGACTTGGTTTTTGTCCCCATGAGGGAGGTGAGTCCCCAGTAATACCTGGTACACACACACAAACACACACACACACACACACCATCAAGTTATCGTACCCTGATCAAAAATTTTGTCTCAAAAAAATCATACTTTTGGTTTTTTCGTAAACGAGATCTAATGATAAGAAATTGACCTGAAATTCCAACACGATATTAAATTGGAATAAAGTTCAAAAGGTGAAACAGAATTGCGTGATAACTTATACTTTATGCTTCAGTCTGTGGTCAGTCTGATCACAGGTGTGAACGCCACAGGAGGACAAGAGGAGGTTTAAAGAGAAAGCCAAATTGCGAGGCAGATGATGTGTGGACAGTGAGGCCTGTCGTGTGTGTGTGTGTGTGTGTGTGTGTGTGTGTGTGTGTGTGTGTGTAGCAGCGCAGCTTGAGTTGACTGAACCAGCTCGCAGGTGTTGCTCCATTAAGATGTTCAAGATGTTGGATTCTGACATCTGGTTTCAACTGTTGTATAGTCAGCATCTCTCCACAACAACACTATCCTTCACTTTACCCAGTAGAATCGACTCTACTTTTACCTAACGTGGGTAAAATATTTTGTTTTTGCTACACTCTTTTGTGTGGTGGTTGGGCAGATGGTAGCTTGTGGTTTCATCTTTGACGCGGTTTACTTTGACATTCCAGGTGGTCACTGGTTGTCTCTTTGCCTGGAATCAGTCCATGAATCATCAATCCTACCTGCATTCGCAAAACAAACCAAATAGCCACTTAGTCTGACAATCAGGTTAGTGTGGCCCATCTCCTGCAATGACATGTATTTTCCTCACCGGCTGTTCTTTGAATCAACCACACTGGAAGGAAGCGGTGCAAATGTTGGTTTGCTGCACACTGCCACGTTTCCCTGTTTGGGCTTGGCAAAGCGCCGTGATCATTCTCTCTCTCTTGAGCTGCATGCCCTCCAGAGATGAGCGCTGTCTGTTGGCTGGTGGTTGGAGCTGAAACTTGTGCTGGCAGTCTCTGTATAGCAGCACATCTGGCTTCCACCTCAACCTGAGCTGACAAGCCTCACCTGGGCTGCATTTAGAGTGGCTGCCTGTGGTTTGTGAGTCTGACTTGGGAGATTTTGTTTCCCAGCCTCCTGACTAACTGCTATCACTGTTAGGAGGAGATCAGGAGCTTGGTTTTGTCTAGTGTAGGTAAGGTTTGTATTTGACCCGTTTTACATGAAGGAGGTAGTACACATGCAGGAACTGCTGTGGGATTTCCCTGTTGGCACCGTATTGCTTGTGCCCTGAGAAAGCAGCTCAGCTCAGTTACAGTCTGACAGTGATAATTTCCTGATAGCCTCATTTTCTGTGAACTTTTCTGCTCACTCTTCATGGATTTGTTTAGATTCAGAATCAACACCCGGAAATTTGACTGTGTGTGTCTTGAAATCTCTACAGTTCTCCAGCATCCACAAACTTCAAACCATTCACATAATCAGCAGCTACTGTTGCTGCTGCTGGCTCAGTCCAGCTCTGTTGTTGGAAGAGGAATGTAAAGTGAGCTGGTATTCAGGTTTTGTTTTTTTTTTCCTGCAGGATTTATTCCTCAACCATTTCATTTCAGCTCAGCTATTATATGCCTTATAAATGTCTACTGCTCTCTAGCAAACTGTATGTGTAAAAGGTTTATTGCAGTGAAATAGGCTAATTTGTGAGATGTAAATAAATTACTGTTACTGACGAAATGCAGAATAATGCTAATGAGTTACAAAAGGAGTGTATGCATTTCTGTGCCTTGTATTTCATGCTTTTGTGACTTAATCAGCTCGACAGCCTTAACAGTAAATGGAAGCTGTATTCAAGTACATGTGTTTTGTGAGCAGTGCACTATGTTAGTCATTTGTACTGAATCAGTTTACTAAGTACAGTAATTATTATTGTTATTGTTATTATTAGTAGTAGCAATAGTAGTCAGAGGTGTGGGAGTAGCAGTTGTGCTATTTGCTGAACTTTAACAGATCCTCACATCATTTTCACTTGCACAGATATTCAGCTTGACACCTTCACAGCCTGAGGCTGCAAGCAACCTGGGGTGCTGGATGAAGTCATTGGGTTTTGTTACCATAGCAGCCTAGAGCAAGTCACGCTATCTTTAGATCGCTAATCAACATATTTTCATGGTGTAGGTATTTCATATTTCAAAAGCTCAATCACTTTAGATTGTTCAGACATTTCTTCAATATCAAAACAGCACAGCTTGCTCACACTGATGGCCACAGCCTACTTTTTCTGTTCTTGGTGTTTGTCAGTATCTGTGAGAGTAAGTGAGCGAGACTGAATGTTGTGATTCAATGTGCAAAAGCCGCACTGCATTTAATTATCACCCTCCTAATGAGTTCATCAGTGCCTTTTCTCCATGCCAACAAGGACAGGCTCTTCCTACTGAGAATTGGGTGGTTAGGAAAAGTCGGCACTGCTGGCTTCATTTATTCCAGCTGGATTGATTATAGACAGGAGAAGAGAATTTGGGACAGGTGAAAATCCTGGGTGAGGATTTAAGGTGTTATGGGATTTTCTTCAGGCCTTCAGGCTAATCAAGTTCAGCAGAGGCAACTTTTCAGTCAACACATTGTACGTGTCATGGATTTACCAACTTACTAATCTATTAACTTTTTTAAAATACCTCTAACATAAATGTGACTTTTTCACTAAATGCAGGTGCATGCAAACATCATACTTGTACTATGAGCTCTTTCTTTCTGTCTCTTTCTTTTTCTTTCTTTCTTTCTTTCTTTCTTTCTTTCTTTCTTTCTTTTTGCTGTGGTATTCATCACCAAATTCTTTGCCTAGCCCTTTCCCTACCAGACATGCCCATACCACTGAAGTCATAACCTTTCCCTTTTTTTGCAGCAGCAGCAGCTACAAAATAAACATGTGTCTGTGTACTTGTGCACTCGTATGTTTGCCAGATTGTGTGCTCTCATTTATGCTGCATTTTCATGTGAATGTATTTTACATTTTTCGACTCGTGCTCAGTGGTTAACAATTCATAGGCCAGGAAAGATTCAATCCCAGATTGTGGAGCAGCACTGGGCGCTGTTGTATCTCTCATGGCTTTAATCCTAACATCCCTCTGTCATGCTCCATCGAACATGTTTAGCTGGCCAGGATGACATTACTTTCCTGCCGACATTTGGAGCATATGGTTGGCCGGAAGGTTCGTGCTGCAATGAACTGCAGTTTCAACAAATGAAACTCATGTTGGTATGCATGCCACTGATGTTTAGTTTCACCCCTGGCTGTCGTATTTGTTGTCACCATATCAGACCACAGTGCTCTGAGTCAAGAGATGCATGAAAGTCACAGTTTGTTGATGCAGTCCTCTAATACTGTGGGTCATTCTGCTGATCGGTAAGGAGCGCCAAGTGAGTCACAAAGAAATCAGTTTGTAGCAGGTGTGAGATCAAAGGAACTGTTTTTGCAGCGTTTCACACGTTGATTCATTCATCCTGTTCATAATTTACAGTTCATGGTTATTTCCTTTGATTCATTTTCTGGTCTTAGATGTTTGTCGTTTCAAGGACTGATAATTATTGCCTAAATGTGAGGTAGCCAAGAAACAGTTGTGTGTCTTGGATCTGAATCCATCGATTTGTGTTTCCTTGTGCATGATTAATTCATTGAATCACCCGGAAGATATTACAATTATTTCAGAATGTTTTGAGGAAAACAAACATATTATAAATTATGTGCAGTGTCATTACACAGGGAAGCACCTCCTCACTTACATATTCCATTATGTTGTTCCCAGTACAATCAAAGAAAAGTCCAATTTTTGATGCCCTCAAATTAAAAGGTAGAGTTACAGCTACAGCTGCACTTTGCTACAAATAAAGGTATACATTTTCTGATTCAGAGCTCCTTTGGCTATTAATACCCCAAAAATACTGACAAAATCAGCTGCTCACTAATTTGAATAAAGCAGCTCCAGACTTCATACTGAGGTTTTAGTTGTCTGTTCAAGTTTTGTGGTTCCCTCACTGTAAAGGGAGGTTTTCATGCCTCTAGTACTGATGTAACTTTCCTAGACCATAGAAGTGACACAAATAATTTTCTGTTCTTTTCTTTTCTTTTCTTTTTTCTTTTTTTTTGCAGTGAGTGAGTGAGTGGCTACTACTGGTGCTGTGAGTTTCACAGCCTGTCAGAGTGAAACCACACTCCCTTCCTCCACTAGGTGGGGCAAACTGCATTCTGATAATTGTCACAATCAGTGCCCTGGCACTGGTTCAGAGAAGAGATATTTCTTTTTTGAAACCAAATAAATTACATTGCCATAGACAAGATACAGCAGGATTTTGCAGTCCCAGATATTCCATCTGCTTGGCATACATATCTCTAAATCTGGCACTCACTGTTACTTAGAATGACTTAGAGTTGCTACATCATATCAATCTTAACAAGTCGCATACAGCCAATTGTTGAGTATTAATGTCTCAGTTCTCTTAAAAACTTGGACCCGTGGGGACAGACCATTACACTTTTCCCTGTACAATGCAATACAGTCAACATATTTCAAGAATGCTCTTCAGTCTCGTAACATTTTCTTGGTGTCAGTACAGTAAACTGTTTTTTTTCAAGATGTTGTCACCTTTCTAAAAAAAATTTGTTGAAACAAGTGAAATAGTACTGGGAACAAATTAAATTATCTCAACCCACTGACAAATAATAGTTACTTTTAAGGAAAACAACACCACGACTGGATATGGGACTAAATTAAGAATGTCATCTTTTTGGAGTTTGTTTAACAGCCACGGGTTTTGTCTGTCCTTAGCAATAGATTTAATGTGTAGTGGTGCATCATCAAGATAACAGATCTCCTTCAGGCTCTTTTAATAACATCATCTTTTTATGCCTCAAAGTGGTTTAGCAGTTCATGTGTATTTTGTGAATATGTGTAAGAAAAATGTGGAAATGCATTCACAAAGACTTGTGAAACATACCATACAGTCCGCCCAATAAATCATATAAAACAGTTGGCATCAGATATAAAAAAGTGTGAATTCTAAGTGGTTGTGTTGAATTATGTTCTGCCCCTCATGTTTACATACTTGTGTAAAAGCAAGTGTAAAAAATGAATGCATACATGTGTAATTTATCAAACCAACAATTAATGGTAGAGCTCTTTACACATGTGGATAGAAAAGGGTCTTAAAGGGGTTCTGGGTGGTCCAGGCATGAGCCTGAACTGCTGCCATCCTCCCGGAGTGGCGGGTGAGACTCGTGGTATATAAACTCCCGCTCTGACTCCGCTCCTGTTACTCTGGGTCTGGGAGGCTTGCTAAGAAACTAAGGATGAAGCTCCTTTTTGTAGCTGCCTTTGCAGTCTTTGTGCTGTCTAGCTTTGACAAGGCTGACTCCTCAGCTTATGACAAAATAGTAGCTCACAGTCGTATCAGGGCAAGAAAAGAGGGGTAAGTGTATCATCATTTTTACTGTTATTATCATTTCCTCTTTTTTTTTCTTTTCTACAGTATGTTGACATCTTTGAAATTTCATATTATCTGATTTTATATGCAGTGTTACTGAGCCTTGAGCATGGGAGGTATCAAAAGTTCATAAGATTAAGCATGTCTAGACACATTTGGATGGAAATGTGTTTCTGCTGCATTTTGATATAAAATCTGCAATGTGATCAAGTACCTTACTTTTTTTTGTTTTCCTTTTTTGAGAAAGGTTACCTTTTCATTTCTGAAATCTTTCATGAACCAAGAATTATGATAAATTTCCTCAGAAATTGTTTCCTAGCAGAACTAGGAGTGAAGTCATTATTCACATTTGACAAGTCACTTTCTAACCCAGCAGGGGTGGTTGTCATCATTCCTATTTGACTGTATGAATAATTGTTTAGCACCCAGAAGGGCTAGTAAATAATTTTTCATTCATATTTCACAGTATCTGCTCTCAGAGATTTCAGAGAATTTTGCTCAGTGTTTTGCCTGTAATTCCTTGTCACCCCTGGTGCTCCTCAGACCCAATGTCTGCGCTCTCCAGCAAGTCATGGGGACCAAGAAGAAGTACTTTAGCACTTGCCGCAATTGGTACCAAGGAGCCATCTGTGGAAAGAAAGCGTAAGTGTTGTTTTATGATTCCAGCAGGACAAGATGTTTCCTGTATTCAAAGATGAACATTACAAGCATATCCGGGTCCTAATAGTTGAATGTGAACCTCGTTATACTATTCAGAGTCTTCTTCTCGTTCCTGATTTGAGGTTTTCATGGAAACTTGGATGTTTCCGTAGAGACAGACGTCTGTGATATTACTTTAAATGTGAAAAACACATTTTTGAATGCTGCCCTAACCCCTTTGTGTTCAAGAATTTCCTATTCCGTATCATTAATTGTAATATAAAGGTTTTTATAACATTGGTCGGCTTGGTTGGCTTTCACAGTGGTGATCTACTGACTCCAGAATAGACAACAACATTCATGAATGGAAAAAAACATCAGCTCAGACAAATTCGTATATACAATCCATCTATTGCTTATTGTTCCAGCACTCCCTGCACTTTTGTGTTTAGACAGATCAAAGCCATCCTATTTTACAGTCTCTCTCTCACACATGCACAGTTTGCCCTCTACTCTTTGACTTGAGTCATGTTCAGCTCTCTGAAGAGGCTGCATACTTCATGATGAGTGAAGTCCACTCACTGAACTTGGCAAACGACACAGCCAAAGAATGCAATCTATTTCAATGGGAGTGTCAGGCTCGTTTCGTTTTTTTTTCCTGACATGGGACTATGGAATCAATCAAAAGATAACTCAAACCAAAGAAGTGCAGGGGTGCACAACACATTGTGTTCACATGGAAAAGCTCACAAGAGCCACACTTCTGGTTATGCTGAGTGAGTATTTCCAATGAGAGGGCAGCCCATGAATAGCAGATTGGATTTTTACCCTCTGTTGCCCCCCGGCTTGTGTTGCTGCTCTACAAACATATAAGTCAACCAATTTTTTCAACCAATTTTTTCTGTCATTCCCCCTGTTTCGTCACCATGTTAACTGCCTCTTGCAGGAATAGACTCATGCATATTGCATCGCACACAGAGCCCACACCCTTTGCACATGACCCCAGGCACCCCCTCAACCCATTCTTCACTCTACTCCCATCTGGGCGCAGATGCAGAATCCTGGCCTGGACGCTATGGCAGGAGTTTTGTCTCCTCTGCCATAGCATGACTAAACAAAACACCCCTGTAGCTCTTGGCTACAGGTGGTATGTACATAAATGTGGATGTACTCTGTATGGATGGGGTTTTTTTTTCATGTAGTCATGTGATGGTGTTTATTTTATTTATGTGCCTTTGTGTATGTGAGGCGCTGTACAGATTGGTAGCAACAAATTTCCTTTTTAAAGGAAAACAACAAATCTATTTATCTATCTATCTTTAGTCATAGGCCAACAAACATTTCCCAGATGCATAGCTGCACTGGAGGCAGAGATAATCTTACTGACTGCGTCAAACTCATTGGGCGGAGCCACAGTTTTGACTCATTTAGTATTTTGTTTGTTTGTTACCATGCCAGTTATGGTTTTGGAGGTTGAAGAGTAGTACTTGTTACTGAGATAGCGAGAGGCTCACATTAACAGCGTGCACTTGTAAGGTCATCTGGATAACTAGCCATGTCATTTATAACTAGACTACATTTTTTCCATTAGCAGCCCGGCTGCTAGGCTTCATAATGTGAGCTCCCACCTCTCTGTCCACAAAGCCTGTAGAGAGAGCAAGCAAAACCACAGTCACTGACTACTGTGTGACAGAGGAAAAGGGCATGCAGTACAGTCTTTTGGACATTGGGGGCAGTGCTGAACTCTTACTAAAAATGTAGAATATATGGTGGTTAGTGGAGCAAAATGCTATCACTACACTTGATTCCAAATATTTGCAAGAAACAGGGCAATTTCTGTCATTGTTACAAACGCCTATATTTATATTTTGTGAGATGATGCCAATTTCAGAAGATTTCCACTAGCATTAGGGCCATTTGGTATTAACTGGTTGGATCACCAAATAAAACATTTTCTAAGTGATTCCAGATTTGATTCATCAAAGCACACAGGCCAATGCAGAGTACAAAATAGCCTAATCTTTTTTTTTTCTTTTTTTTTTGGGAAAAGGCACATTGACCAATGTTCATTTATTATCTTTTTAGCACAGTTTTAGTGCTCTATGTCGCCCCCTGGAGGTGGCCTCACCTAATCTAGGTAGAAAGTGCCCCAATATATTCTCTGCTTTCCTTTTTAATTATACACTGGGCTTCAGTCTAACATTATGTAGCCAGAGGTAGTGTCTCTAGTATAACCACAAACACTATTTTTTGGCTATGCCCTTTCTTGTTTGACTCAGTCAGTGACATTAATTCTGCCTCTTGCAGAGGAATTGCCTTTGAGAAATGTTTGTGTAAGTGAAACCAAATCTGCCTCTCTGTAAGAGGTTCAGTAGCATTTCCTCTGTTTGCCACATACACCATCTACTGTTTTTGACAGTTATTATCATTCTCAGTGAAACATATCTTTTGTAGAGATGCTGACCAATCAAAAGTTTCCAGCTCCACGGCCAGACAGTCTGGATTTCCTCCGTGTGGGAGAGCAATACAGAGAGGGTTTTGCTGAGTTCGCATCAGTGGGGCTTGTGTGTGATCTCATCCCAGTCCCTCCAACTCCATTTAACTGATGTGAATCTAACTGTACGAAAATGGCAGCTTGCCATGACATAGGAGCCTCTGCTCAGACAGCTTAGTCTGTTCCTGTCCACACTGTCTGAGACGTGAACCGTGCATGACAGCCGCGAACACTCGGCCACAGCTTTGCTTCCTTTACTAAAAGAAACAAATTTCTGCTAGAAGCCTTGGATTTCTATCTGAAGCCTCCATGATTAGTCATAAATAGCTACTGACTGCTATTTATCCACTTAAGATTGTCATATATTATAATACACTGGATGAAATTATTCTGGACTATTTCAAGTCTATTTAAATGGAGTTAAATGGGCCTTGTGTTTCCATTTACACGCAGCAGTTTGAGTGTCACTATCCTGACCAATTATTATACTGCAATTACATAAAATATCATTTCTGTGGTTTAATGTCACAGTCAAAATGGAATTTTCTTTCACTTATATTTCCAACCGAAAATGTAAAGAAAGTCAGCATATGTCGGGAATATGATTCCTGTATTTTATTGAACAAGTATGATTGCGGTTGCATGTGCCCTTTTCTATTATCAAATTATCCTGTTACATATTTATATCTCCGAGCCCTACTGACTGAGCCACTGTTGTCTGTTTTGAACCACAAAATAGCACACATAGAGCATCTCTGGTGTGCAGATTTTAAAGGGGAGCTGCTGATGAAGAGGATCTGCTAAAAATAGAAACTTCATTGCCCTCCTCAGATAAAGAGCATCCGTCTTCTTCCAGATGACTTTCATGTTATACGTCCCTGATTCCAATGGGGAGACTGGGAGTCTTGCACATCAGCCACTGTTTTATGACCACGTGCAGCTGTTCAGCATCATCACTGAAGTTCACTCTCATGCATTACCAAATTTTATGGCAGTCGTTACATTATGCTCTCTGTATGATAACCGTTTAAGAAACAGAGGGAAGTGATGAAGTTCCTGAATTGATAACTAACAGAAACTGACTTGATGTTTGCTGTGTCCCCACTGTCAATTGCAAAATGCCATCAAAATCAAAAAGCACACTAACATTTGTACTTTAATTATGTTGGCGAAAACGGTAACAGGCAGCCTCCCTTTATGGAGGTTTCCCACTATAAATATAAATGTGGGCCATCTGTACCATAATGAACTCTCTAGCCAACTGCGCACTCATGTGGTATTGTTTACATCTAATAGCGTTGTATTCCTGTGGTGATGTTAACGTTGTGTAGGTGTTTTTATTATTTCATACCTCCAACCCTGATAATTACTGGGGGTGAAACAACAGCTGCACTGAGGATTTTACCCTCTTCCTCACAAGTTTGATTTATGGATACTGTGCCTGATCCTGTTCAAGAGGAGAGGAGACACGGCCCCTTACATGCTTGTCCAACAACAAAAAACATTTCTCTTCTGCATCCAATCATTAGAAATTTTACTGTACATATTAAACATATTTATAGTCTGCTGTAAAAACTTTACGTCGCGTGCGAGGTGCCAGATTTGTTATAGGCAATGATGTTCTTTTTCAATGTAGTGCAACTGTTTCCATAAAGACCATCAAAACTCTGTGTGGCAGCAGTTCAAATGTTCCCGATTCTAACCAAGATTTCCGTATACTCAGAACTTTAATTACAGTTTTTCAAGACCAAAAGCATAATGTCTCTGAGGTTAACCAAATGTCGACTAGTGGCCAAACTAATTGTTTAGCTTCAAAGACGAGGCCATGGTAGTATAAATCCTCTACTGTAATGGTAGCATAATCCTGGAAGCACCCTTTCCATTGGGTTTTGGCCCAAGTCGTGGGACCACATGGCCTGTTTGGGTAATGAAAGAGCTAATGAGGAACATATGGACACACAGAATACACACGAGTAACATTAAATGATGATTCAGCTCAAAACTTGCCAGCCAGAAAAGTAAACGTCTCACACTGCTGTCTTGAAAGACACTGCAAATTCAAAGGATGTGGTACTTATTAGTTGTAACATCGCGCTCATGATTTGTGTTTTGCCTGCAGGACTGTGCTTTATGAGTGCTGCCCAGGGTACATGAAGCTGGATGGCATGCTTGGTTGCCCTGCAGGTACAGTGTGTAATTTGTTCAAGATGCCATTGATGTGTATATGTAGAGGTTAGACACAAACATAACCTCTGACTGTAGAGCAGTCACCTCTAGTGATTGAAAGCAGACCGACTAAACTTTTAAGAGAAAAACTCCCACACATATTGCCCACATATGCAGAATCTTTCTTTTCTTTGACAAACGTTGCAGAGGCATGAAAATTCCACTGTCAGAAAGACAGCGTTATACGTGATGGTGCTCATAGCAAATTTCTCTCTGCAGTGGCACCGATTGATCACGTGTATGGCACTTTGGGTATGGTGAAAGCCACATCAACCCAGAGCTACTCAGACATCTCCAAGCTGAGGCCTGAGATTGAGGGGTCTGGATCCTACACCTTCTTTGCCCCCAGCAACGACGCTTGGGAGCTTTTGGACCCAGTAAGTCGCATCAAACGAACAAAAAAAAGTTGTAAAGATCTCTGACTGTGCACAAACAAACATTTTACATGCTCTTTTCCTTGCCTCACAGGTAGTGAGGAGCGCATTGGTCAGCAACGTCAACATCGAGTTGTACAATGCCCTCCACTATCACATGGTCAACAAACGCCTTTTGACCAAAGACTTGAAGAACGGAATGACCGTTACCTCCATGTACAATGACCTCGGCCTCTTTATCAACCATTACTCCAACGGGGTGAGTATTACTATGAGCAGTGATGACCCCGCAGTATACTAGAAATAGGATTTCCAGTGGTGTGATATTTAAGGTTATGTTGTGTGCAGGTAGTGACCGTGAACTGTGCCAGGATCATCCACGGTAACCAGATTGCCACCAACGGTGTGGTGCACGTCATTGACCGCGTCATTCATGCTGTAGGAAACACCATCCAGGACATGATTGAGGTTGACGACGATCTGTCAACTCTGAGTGTGAGTGCGCAGATGGTCACCAGACTCTGCTCTAATGTATTCTACTGCCTTCTATTCTGTTCTGTTGTACGCTTAAGTCTAATCACAAGGCCCTTGTTGATATCTCCCTCTAGGACGTGGCTCTTGCCTCTGGTTTGATGGACAAGCTGGGTCAGGCAGGACAGTACACTCTCTTCGCACCCACCAATGAAGCTTTTGACAGGCTGGGCAGAGATGTGCTGAACAGAATTAAGAGCAACAAGGAGGCCCTCCAAGGTAAACCACAGCCCATTCTCAGAGATCTCTCACCTGGCTAGAAATGCCCATCACTTTTGCAAGGTAAAGATCACACAAGGCCATTTTAAACAGAGCAGCGGAGACTCTGACACTATATTTTAACTGTGGCCAGAGTCCAAACCACGGCCATATTTATATTTAATGAACACGGCACAGGAAAAAGAAAATCAACTGCTCCCCGGTGGCATGTTTGCCGATTTGATTCACGCGCATGTTCAGCTTTCTCGCACGTCAAACTTTTTCCTATTCAAAACACATGAAACCATAACAACCCCGAACAGCGACTCTGGAGCTCTCAGGAAGCTGGCGAGCTGCACATACCAAAGTTGTGCCGCCATGTAATAAAAATAAGTCTAGTCTCAAATGTTGCATGAAATTGTATGAAGAAAGTCAGACAACACAGACAAATTATTTGACTTTTTCATTCTGTGATTATTTTTCATGTTTTGGGCAGTTACATTCAATCAGAATAAGCATACTGTCGCTGTTCTTAGTGTTTTAAAACATTTGCAGTGATTGTAATCACAAATCAAGTTGGCAAGTTGGTGTCCTCACACACAGAGGTTATGGGCTCTGGAAAAAAACAAAACAAGCAGCATCGCAACATTATTTTGATTTTTGTCAACACTGAAAGGCAGGAAACAGCTGCTTCACTGAGCAAGCTGGGCAAGCTGTCAGCGGTTCATCCCAAACCTTTTTATTAGCCCACAGCTCACCCTGTGATGTGAGACCCGGCCATTTCACACAAACAGAAGAGTGGAGAAATCATGAGTCGTCCTCACTCAAGGACCCAAGGGATCCAAGGGCTCTTCAGGTTGCCAGTGGTTTATATGCTCAGCTGCACGTAAAACTAAGAGCAGCAAAATACAGTGCAGTCAGCCAACTGACCTACTCTGACTCAAATATTAATCTATTTCTTACCCACACGATCCATAGAAAATACCACAAACTTTTCTCTGCAGGATATAATGTGTCTCCACAGCGATACATCAAACCACAAAAATCTAAATCACACCAGAGAAATTTAATTTAAAACTCTGCTTTGCCTTTTGCAGCTCTGCTGAATTTCCACCTCCTGAACTCGGTCCAGTGCTCGGAGGCCATCATGAGCGGCACCTCCTATGAGACGCTGGAGGGCAAGAACATTGAGATCGGCTGCGATGGCGACAGTCTCACAGTCAATGGCGTCAAGATGGTACGGAAGAAGGACATTGTCACCTCCAACGGTGTCATCCACCTCATTGACCAAGTGCTCATGCCTGACTCAGGTTAGACTCCCATCTCCTTTTTTTTTTATTTCTGCAGATTCCAGTGATGACTCCATGAATATATCGTGTAGAGGCATAACAGTTTATTCATTGCATTTATGTGTTGATTATAAATTTTGCCAATTCTGCTAAAATAAAGAAAGAATAGAATGAATCACTCTAACATCAGTGTCTTAAAAAAAGAATTAGATCTAACTTGCTGATCTAACAGAGTGCAGTCAAATGCAACTTTTTTTCTGTCTATATTATTCTTTTTTTTTTTTTAAGAACAAATAATGTTGAAGTAATTTGTTGTCTGACATTAATGGAAGTTAGATTTTGTGTGAAAGTGCCAAATTGAATCGTTGACTGGAGTCATTATGTAAAAATTAACATGCAACTGACTTGTTTGTGAAACAGAAAGTTTTTAAATCAGACCACCAACCAGTGAATCATGAATCGACTTGAAACTCTGTTAAACCAACGACTGACACTCCTAATTTTGTAAGGCACAGGATTTTTATATCATTCAGATTTTAATTATGTTGGGATTCCCTGTGCCCTCTAAGCTAAGGAGGTGATGGAACTGACCGACAGTTCCCAGTCCACCTTCAGTGACATGGTGTCCGAGCTGGGCCTGTCTGCCGCCATGAGACCAGAGGCTGAATACACTCTGCTGGCTCCCCTCAACGTTGCTTTCAATGGTGAGTCACACACTGCTTGTTGCGTCCTGAACGCTGCCTCTTTTTTCCCCCGTCTCCTCTCGCTCAGCAGGTGGGTAAATATGCGCCCTGCCTCCAAACTCAGCTACAGTCTGGAAAACAGTGGATTTTTTTTTTTTTTAAATAAAATGTTGCACTCATGCTGACTCACAAGTTAGCAGGTTTTATGCTCATATATGGAGCTCCAGGGGAACGACTGTTGAAGTGGGACGTTGCTGAAGCTTCATTCCATGTAAGACCAAAGAATACACCACTACCCGTAATCCCAGGGAAAACTCCTTGATTGCACAAGAGGGAAGTGCAGATGTGTTGTTCCTAGTGCAAGATTTTTCAGTTGATCAACACAGAATGCCTTTCATCATTTGAAGTATACAATTATATGCGTAATGATGTGTAATAATGTGAAGATAGGTGTAAGGAATCCCTAAGACGGCAACAGCTGAGTGTAAGGGTAACCTTAAATACACTCTGTATGAATTCTTTTCTACCCTGAAACATGATTTGTAGGTTTCCACACATCATCCACATAAAGAAATGTGCAGTAAATGACATCACCGTTCGCAGATGTGGCTCTCCTCAAGGCTAAGGCGTCTGCGTCTGCTCTCGGGACAGTGATGAGAATAAGATTATTAATGCAGATGTTGTTGCTTGGGCGGATGATACTGTGTTGTTGGTATTTTTAACTGTTTCCATCGTTATAGTAAATGGGAGACATAAAGACTTTTCTGTCTTTTATAGATGAGGTAATGTCCATTGACCAGAGTTTGCTCAGGATCATCCTGGAGAACCACATCTTGAAGAGAAAGATTGTTTTGAGCGAGCTCTACAATGGCCAGCAGTTGGAGACCATTGGAGGAAAGTTTCTGAGGGTCTTCATCTACCGCTCAGTGAGTCCCCTTTTCCTCCTCTGAAGTTGTGCTGAAAAAAAAAATCATGGCTGCGTGCCAGTAAACACATGCTACATGCATTATCCCTTTCATTTGGCTATTAATCAGTGTGTCCTTAAGAGGCAGCATCAGTGTCCATGCCCTTTCTGCGACCTGTGGATTATTTCTGCAGGCGGTGTGCATTGAGAATTCTTGTCTGGTAAGAGGCAGTAAAGAGGGAAGCAACGGAGCCCTTCATGTCATGAGGATGCTGTTGAAGCCGGCCGAGAAAAATATGTTTGAGATTCTGACGGAAAATGGAGGCTTCAAGTAAGTACAGAGAGACGTTGATGAAAGTGGACTCAGGCATTAAAATGTAGTATAATACTGAAACCACATATTTCTCTATCTTTCCATCAAATCCACATGGCACATATGGCAATGAGAAAGTGCTGTTCTTGCATTATCTCAGCCCTCAGTGGTTTCTGCAACAGCCAAGTAGCCATTTTTTTTTCTCTGTGCTGCAGGATCTTTTTGTCCCTGGTAGAAACTGCTGGCCTGACTGACCTACTGAAACAAGAGGGAGATTTTACTCTGTTTGCTCCCAGTGATAAAGCTTTTGCTTCTGTGAGCGAGAGGGAATTGGACATGTTGAGGGGTAAGTGTCCCAAACTCCCTCCTTTTTGCTTGGGAGTCAGCGCCTGTGTCTCAATTGGAAAATTAACACCACCTGCAAAAAAGAATAACACATTATAATGAATGAGTGAATGCACAATACAATATAATTTTTTTTACGCCCTGCAGTAAGTATTTTCCATTCCTCATTTCAGGTGATATCAATGCCCTCAGAACCATCCTTCTGTATCACTTCAATAATGGCGTCTTCCTTGGTGGAGGTTTGGAGAGCGGGGTGACAAACCTTCTCAAGACTCTCCAGGGCAACAACCTCAAAGTGGTGTTTGTAAGTACTGCGTCTAGAAAACCTTTTTTCCTATGTAGGGTGGCCAACTTTCCATGGTCATCAGCAAATAGCAAGTATTTTGTGTGCATGTTTTGCAGCTGTCCAATATGAATTAATAAGAATTCAGATAGAGCATTAGTCGAAATCTTGATCTTGAGACTGTGCTCTCAGGGCAGGCCATTGATTTTATTTTCCTCAGAATAGTGTACACGCCTCATATTTTCCGTTGCAGGTTTGATCAAGTAATTCATTTTGTGGTTTTCATGTCTGCAATTGTTCTAACTATCTCCCCTAGGCAAACAACAGCGTGCAAGTGAATTCTGTCAAAGTCCCTGAGTCTGATATTATGGCCACTAATGGGGTCGTGCACTTTGTCAACAGTCTGCTGTATCCTGAAGGTACGATTTGCAGCTCAGCCAACTTTGGTCTTGTTCCATTGCCTTTGTAAAGCTGTCAAAAGATGCTCCCTGGGTGCTCTTTTTTTTTTTTTTTATTGCCATAGCTGGTTTTAAAGGCCCTGTGTGGTTAACGCCCTGTGCTTTGCTCTAGATATCCCTGTTGGAAGCCAGAATCTCCTTGGGCTGTTGAGGAGGCTTATCACTTACATCCAGATCAAGGTGTTGTATCAAAAATTGGCCTCTTATGATTGAAGCCTCAAGACTGTAGGGCAGGGTTTGGCGCCTGTGAATATACAGGTGTTTTTCATTACTCTTCCTCTTAGCAAGTCTGCCAACACACAATTTATGTCACTTCACATAAAGTGCTAACAGACACGATCATGCTTGAATCTGGTAGAAAATCACCTTTGCAAGGTCTTAAACCTTTTGAACTTGTGTGTCATAACACATTAATTTGCATTGGACTGAGTTCAGTTGTTGGCTTAGACTGTCTTATGGATGATTTTTCCAGATTAATTGATTATGGGCTTCCCTGCAGCATTTATTTGACATGCATTTCCCATTTTATGTATATTTACTGAACTGCACAAGTTCTAAAGGATTCTGCAACGATATATCTTTTCCTTTTTATTTGCAGTACGTTTCTGGATACAGATACCAGGAAATTCCCCTCACATTTATGAGTAAGTATCAATAATACACTTTAATGTTTTTAGATTTCTTTGCAATACAACTTCTTTAGCTTATTTTAGGCATTCTCGACTGTCATTAACTGCTTTATATCTCCTGTTGTTATTAGAGAGGATCATCACTCGTGTCATCCATGAAGGTACAGTAAATGATGATTAATGAGTATCATCATCATGTGATTCCTAATCAAAATAGTCTGACAGATAATGTCAAGTATATCAACCTTGGTACTCATAAATAAGGGAGTGTACTGACTGTTGAATTGAAACAGATACTCACTAATGTCTCTTGGCATATTAAGATAATTACACACATGCATGCAGGCACATGCACACACAAACACCAGTAGGAGAATTCAAAGCAAAGAAAGCTTAAGTGCCACTTATCTGAGAATCTGTTTAGGACTGCACAGACTTACTTGTGCATGTCAGGAATGGATAGAAAAAACATGCGGGACACTTTCTGCATCAATGCCAATTGCAAATAAAAGAAAATAAAATTGTCTTTTGATGGACATGTTACTTCTATGATGCTAATAGTGTACACCTCTAGAGTATCAAACGTGCAAAACAATGAAACCCTGAAAAAGGTGTAGGGCAGAAATCCTTTGATTATGAATCACATTTTTCTCAAATAAGTCCTTGCAGATCCAGCAAAAAGTCCGTTTGTCTGCATGAAAATGAAAATATAAAAGTCTGTATCAAGGAGCAATGGTGTGCTGGCTGATGGCACTTCCTGTCGTTCCCAAGAATTTCTTTGGTAAATGTTTTTTAATGTCATGTAGTGAAAACTGCCTTTTTCTATTTTTGTTATCTCAGGGGAACCTACCATCACCAAGGTGACCAGGGTCATTGAAGGTGATCCCACCATCACCAAGGTGACCAGGGTCATTGAAGGTGATCCCAGCATCACCAAGGTGACCAGGGTCATTGAAGGTGATCCCAGCATCACCAAGGTGACCAGGTTCATTGAAGGTGATCCCAAGATCACAAAGGTTACCAGGGTCATCGACAGTGAGCCCACCATCACCAAAGTCACCAGGGTTGTCTCAGGTGAATCCTTTTCTTTGAATCTATATAACTGTCATTGCTACTTTAAAGAGATATTTCACTCAGGTATGACATGTAGCTTTCTGTAGCCTTATCCTCATGCAAATATACATGGAAATACCAGCTACATCAGCGCTCCCAGTTGTCAGCATGCTAGTCTCTGGGGTCCTAATTCACTGGCGTTCATTTTCAGGGCCTTGCGTCAGTAACAGTTTCAGAGTATCAACTAACTGCAACAGCAAACCTTTTACCTGAATAGACTATTTTGACTAAAAGGTATTTGTTTGTTTTGATACAGTATCTGACAGCAGTGTATTTCACTGTCCTTGCTGTACAAAGACAAAATGCTCCTCTACTGTTAACTTCTGGTCCCAGCTGCTTAAAAATAGTAGCACGTCCGCCCATATAAACAAATCCTTCTAAGACAGAAAAAAAATCACCAGTTTCTGCACCGTTGTAGTTGGTTTATACCTCTGAACTATTATTCTAGGCAAAGCCCAGACAATAAAAGGAACTGATTAGGACTTTGACAACCAATATAAGAGGCAATGGTGACAATGGAGAGCAGGGACTGCTGATGACACATCACATTTATATGGGTGTGAGGCTACTGAAAACTAAAACAAACCAACCACAGCAAAGTGAAGTATCACCATCAGGACTTACTGAATGTTGTCATCTCCAGGCCCGAGTTACTCAGTCAGCAGTAGCACCTCCAACATAGATCTGGAAGGTCAGTAAACGATTCCACTACCCATCATTTAAAAATTCATAATGTGGACATGGAGATTAAGGCGTGTGTGTTAAAACACTGCGGCTTCAAAAAGAGTACAGTGTCACTCGAAAGGTGTCTCCTTCCCTCCTCAGGAACTGACGTTTCCCATATGACTATTGAGGGGGACCCAAACGAGCTGGGCCTTGACTCTGAAAGAATTACCAAGTTCATCCAAGGTGAGAAACTCTCATCAAAAGTCTCATCAAAATATGCAAATTAAAACAACTCAGCTAGATTGTGTTTTCAGTCTGACTCACATGTCTGTTCCTCTCTGAAGGAGGAAATCCGAGAAGAGTCCCTGGCCGAAGAACACCAGGTAAGTAACTGTAGCGGTATGAGGAAAAAATATTACTGCAGTTGGATATGACACCTGTTTACCATGCCGTCATGTGCTTCCTTTATCACCAGCTAACACCAGGAGGAGGACAAGACTGGCCCAAGACAAGAAAGACGAGTGAACATTGATAAATCAGAATACTGAGAGTGTGTAGACAAAGAGAGCAACACAACCCAGAGCGGACGCTAGTGGTCTTGGCATGGAACGTCAGTGTTCTTAGATATACTGTATTATGCCATAAATGACATAAATAAAACCGTTTTCATAAACAATTCAATGGTGCTTCTAATGTATACCTGAAATGAGGGTGCAATGTCTGAAAAGAGTTTTATAAACCGTATATGTAAATAGTTTTCAAATGAGGATTTTGGCATGACTTTAAAGACATGGAGCAAGTCAGGGTAGCTATAAAATCCTTCAAATCCAAGCTATTAGAGTGACAATAAAAGCCTTTCTGTCCTACAGTTTGCTATGCTTTTTCTGGAGGTGAGGGTTGATTTTTATTAGACATCTGGAAAGACTGTATAATTCATCTCAGTTTGATGAAGCTTTTGGGGTGCATACATTGAAAATGAAACTTTTATTGGGATGTACTTTCAGGCTCAAACTGTAATATTCTTTTCATTTCTCAGATTGTATGTTGTTAAAAAGTTCAATGTTCATCTTGTCTGTGTTTGTAATATTTGGAGCAATTTATCAACAACAATGCAGACTGTTTTGTTTGTATTTTCTAAACATTTTCCAATAAAAATGCATTCTTTGATATAAATATTGTGATTTGAAGGGATGGCAATCTAGACTACTTTCCTATGTCTTTGTCCAGCTCTTAACTAGTCAACACTGATTCAGTAAACAGAGTCTTAAAGATAAGGAGTCTGCATCTTGTATTTCTAAGTACAAGGGCTATAAAATCAACTGTAAAATTCACCAGTCCTCCTTTTATATGACCCAGTCATTATTCTGTGTGTTTAAGAGGGAGTCTGGCGCACAGACAGTTGACAGTTCTTGGTAACTTTAGAGTGGAAACTATGCAAAATGTAAAACAAATGCATTCATTTGGTTTCTCCGTTTTTTTCTTTCTTCACGCAAACTGTCTCCATATGCTGGAATATGAGACTTGACACAATTCAGAGAAAACTTATACAAGTAGCATAAAAGGAAAATAAACCAGCACTTCTAGATTCATTTGGGTATGTGGAAATAATTGTAGTTATAATTATTATAATGAGAAAATAAACAGCAATTAATGCAACGCCTTGTATCTTATTCACTGAACATGCTGTGGTGAAGACAGCAGAATCTGTAAACAGTTTTTAAGCTGGAGTTTGGAACAATTTGACCAGTCAAAAAGCTGGTCCTATGGTTGCAGGAGAATTTACTGAACTGTTGTGTGCAGACGCTGGCAGGGGTTGTCTGGGGTCTGGCCCCAACTCCTCTGTTCTTCGGCTGAGCTGCAGAACTCAGCATTGCAGAGTTTATGGCTTCTTGGTTGGGGTAAAGTGGGGTAAGAGTCAGAGCAGCTGCATGGACAAGCAGGATGCACAATATCTTGCACCATAAGAAAACAACAAAAGTAGCAAAATGCGAACAGTTTTTTTAATCTTTTTTTTTTTTTTTTTGCTGTTTGTTTTTCAGTTTCAACGTAAAACAAAACAACTGTTTATTCATAATATGGAGCAGCTTTCAAATTGAAGCCACCCTTATGCACTCGCCACCAAAGTGCTTTCTATCTAAGCCGTACTAACGCTGTGCTGCAGCAGTGATGCAGATTACAGCTTTCCACATGTGAAGGGCTCGGTCTGCACACTCAATCACTGGCCTGTGGTAACTCTGGAAAATAGGCAGAAGCATCTTGCCTGTCAGTGTGGAACAAAAACACTTTATTTTAGCATTTCCTATAAACCTAGACCAGAGGGTCTCTGGGAAATCCCAAACACAGTACAAATCACAGATTGAAGACAGCAGAAAAACACCTATTCAATCAGAGTTGAACATATAAAAAAAAACTCAACTCAGTAATCACAAGCACACATACACCAACACACACACACACAGCCCAACACAAATCAATATGAGCAGCAACAGTAAGCTTAAAATTAGACTTTAAACACCCTAAAAAATTTTTACCAAAATCTCATTTTTCCCCTAGTTTTTCAGTTTGGTTCATCCTAAATTTTGTTTTGTATATCTTGAATCCTGCAGCTTATTGCATAAGTATAAACATTCACAGCATCAGTACTGTATATGTGTTACAACAAGCACAGACTGACAGTGAGTTCACTCTATCTGGCTGAAGCGTGTGAAGGCATCACAAGCTGGGAGGCTTCTCAGCATGTCATGGCAAAAATACCAGGTACTCAGTTCGATGTTTTGTCGGCAAAAATAAATCTACATGTCATAATTTTTTCCAGGCATCATCATGCAAAACATGAAATATTGCGATTGCGTAGCCCATTCTTTTTCATGTAGTTGTGTATTTATTCCAAATGAGAGGGAGAGCTCGGTAGACAGATGCAGAAGAGCTGAGACAGGAGACAGGGTGAGAGAGAAAGAGGGGGAGACCAAACGTCCTTTCCCCTTGCTGTGTTTGTCAGCTCTTGGGGGACATCAAGGTGCTTTCAGGCCAGCTGGGATATGAAATCCTCCACAAGTACTTTTGGCGCTTGGCAGGGATCCTAATTAGAAACTACCTCCAATGATTCCTTTAAGTAAAAAGGAGCAGCACCTTTACTCTACTCAACTCTACTGGATGTCGGAGTTTCTAATCTTATCCCCGAGCATGAGCCCGGCTAGCCTCCACAGGAAGTTTATTTTAGTCACTTGTATATGTGAGCTCATTCTTGCGGACATTACCCAAAGGTGAGGGTTGGAACATAGATCAACCAGTAAATCAAGAGCTTTGCTTTGAGGCTCAGGCTCTCTCTTCACCACGATGGTCCAGCAGAACAACTGTATAACTGCAGCTGTTGTCCCAATCTTTTGTCCTATTTTATCCTCACTTATGAACAAGACCCAAAGATAAAGTCTTCCAGCTGGGGCAGCAACTTACTTTTTTCCAACAGAGCACCAGAGCACTTGACCTTTGCTGACCCTCATCCAGACCACTCACCTGCAAATCATCCCAGTGCACTACTGGAGATCACAGCTCAATACCAACAGGACCACGTCATCCCCTAAGAACAGAGACACAACCCAGAGGACACCATGCTGGACACCCTGAAGTCCTTGACTGCACCTTGAATTCCTTTCTATGAAGATCATGAACTGAACTGGTGACAAAGTGTAGCCTTGGCAGAGTCCAGCGCGCACTGGGAATGGGTTTGACTTTGTACCGAGTACGTGACACAGCTTTCATTCCGGTTATGCAAAAACTATATGGCTCACAGCAGCAACTCTGGCACCCCATTCTCCCTCAGCTGCACACACAGAGGACATGGTCTTACATCTTTTCCAGGTCCACAAAGTAAATTTAGATTGGATGGGCCCCCTGTAGTAGCTGTGCTTGAATAAAGTGTTGGTCGACTGTTCCACAGCCAGGACCAAATCCACATTATTGAATCTGAGGTTTAACAATTGGCCGGAGTCTCCTTTCCATTACCCTGACATAATCTTTCCCAGTTAGGCTGAGGCAGGGTGATGCTTCAGTTATTGAAGCATCACCCCTGTCTGCCACTGCATGGGCATTGTCCCAAGCAGCCACATTATATTGAGGATACGTGTCCGGTTCAATAGCCCAAAAGTTTCAAAGCTTTCAGTATCCCAGGACGAATCTGAGCTGCTTTGAAGCTTTGAAGTGGCAGGGGGGTTGGACCAGGTTGTTCATTTTAACAATTACGGGTTGGGAGTAAACTGTCCTAAGAAAAACATAACTTGAACTCTTAAAGGAATATTCCAATGTTTTGGACAAAATACCCTTTTTCTGACTTAACCAGACTAAGACAAGATGAAAGTTAAAAAATTAAACCTTGCAGCAAATCCAAAGTTGTTGTGTATTATTATATGTATTTGCAATGCACATCATGTAATTAAAAAAAAGGTTGTTTTGTGAGACATTAGGTACTGAACACAATTAGCCCTCCATCTATCACAGTAATCTGCACAGAGTGAAGGTAAAGGTAGATCCGGCACAAATGAACAAATGAACTGAGCTAACACAAAATGCTACCCATAGGACCTGAACCACTGGATGTAGGGGTGAAAAAAAGATCAAACATCTTGTCTCAGTCTAGGTAAGCTGGAATACAATAGGGTATTTTGCCCAAAATCTTAGAGTATTCCTTGAAATTTTGTAATATTCCCTTCCAAGGAAAACTTTTTTACTCATACAATCAATACTACTGATATTATCAATACAACTGATTGTACCAACAATGATTTTTGAATGATTGATTGTATTGAACATTAAATGGGACTTGAATGTTAGATTGTGTTTACCAGCGGAAATTATTTAAGCAAATGACTAAAAATAACAGAAATGTTGAGCAAACGTGATTTCCCGCTAGAATTACAGCATGCAATATATTACGCATTTACAGCGTTTTCTGAGAATCGAGAAAACATCTGCTGCAGGATCCTATTGCTTTTCCATTTGGTTGTGGATTTTCCAAACTGTACTCAGCAGTGATCACTCATTAAGTCATTTATGAGTCTGCTGATATCACCAACATTGGATTCAAATTTCATTTTGAGCATATGACTTGGCACAACCGATTGCACTGCTCATCTCTATCACCATCAGGCAGCGGGCTGCTCATCTGTAAGTGAAACCACGTTGGCAGAAAATGCAATTATCTTTAAATATTTTTGCTCTATAGACTCTTCATTATATTTCAGGTTTGTGTTCTTAGATTCACCCATCGTATTATAGAAATATTTGCATTTCAAAAGTGTCTCATTGTTGCTTCTGCAAGTGTGGTCTGATAATGCCTTATAGATAACGGAAGTTCATCTTCTAGGCTCGAAATGGATCAATCATCATAAAGTGCTTCATGCAATAAGACAGAGATAAGTAAAGACAGTCTTGTGATTCAGGAAAATGCAATCAGCAGTACATAGAGTGGCCTTTAAAAACATACAATAAGATAATAAGTTTCCATGATTTGCATCTTAAAACATATTTAACAATAAAAAAACAGATAAAACATAATGGAACAAGGCTAAATTCCAACTCCATTTCTTATTCCAGTGTCAAAACTTTCACTGCTTTCTCATCCAAGTTCAAGTGCAGTTCAAACTTGAACAAAGACCTCTTGAAAAAAGAAAGTCAAAGAAAAAAGCCTTTTTTTTCTATGCTGACCCTTTTTATTCAGCTGCAGACTTGAGGTGTCACTGATGCAAGTGATCAATATAAATGATTCAATCACACCCAGAAAACACAGCCAACTTACATAAGTGTCTCGCGTCTCCTCTGACCCACTAATATAGGAGCTCAGGGAGGGTTTCAGTCTGTTTCTAATTGGTCCTGCGTGAACCGTGTCGGCATACCAGGGGCCGTCTCTGGCTCCAGAAATAGTGTGTGTCCATTTCCATAGAAATGTCTGGGAGGTGCTGCACTGAATACCTTGGAAGCAGCTGTGTGAATGTGTCTAGTCATCTGGCTGCAACATTGACTTTCACAGTTCAAATGTTGCTGGTTCCCCATCTGTGTGCTCTCTTCAGTGGGTTACTAATGAACTGCCATAATATGTAGGATTGGTCAAAGCAAAATAAAATCCATCCTTATATGTAGTAGCAGTAGGGGTCATGGGGAGGATGCTATGGGATAGAAACTCATTTGTAATGAATAGTGAGACACCCACCCACGCTGCTGGTGAACATGAGTGAATGAATATAGTTTTACTTTTTGTTATTCTTGGGATTTCTGCTCTTTTTTTAATCCACATATCAGTCCAAAGTTGATTTCATCGTGCTTGTACAAATGACAAGAAGGGAATCTTGAATCTTGATTTCTTGAGTGTCCGTCACAGAAAGATTACAAGTCACCAGAGCTGGGAGGACTACTCCCAAAGACGGTTTGTTATAAATTGCTGATTATTTGCCTAAAGGTGGATTAAGTATGTTTTTTTTTTACAATCCAAGAGCACAAATTATCTGTTGGGGGGCTTGATAGGGTTATCGATCAACACCACAAACCAGTGACTCAGTGATTATTTCACCAGGCTCTGAGATTTCTGTCCTACAAACATTCACTTTCTGGCCTGTTGGCTGTTTTCGAAATAATCCCCCATTATGATATATTAGCTCTTGACTCGATATTTCTGTTGGATCTCTGCTCTAAGTAGCCAGCTTACTCGTTCTGCTGTGAAAATGTCACTTTTATGTTTCTGTCCATTACAGGCTGCCGTTGTGCCAGGAGGCTGTCAGTGGTGTTGCAATTCCTTTCGTCATCAGCTGAAGTCATAAACAACTTTATGTCCCCTTGAAATTGGCCATAGCAACAAAAACAGAACCCAGTGATGTAACTGCATTGTTTTCAAGTTATTTTACTGAAGTTTGCGAAATCACATCGGTTCTCTAGTGTACACATTGTAATTAAATAATGTTTATTGCCACCATGTTATCACGATTAATCATTATTTCAAGATGTGTAAAACGATCAATATTTCACAATAAATGGCATCCAGCCTTTTTGAAGTGCAAGTGAATGAGACAGTTGCTCACTACAGATCACAGTAATCCCATTACATGTAATCGGGTACATCCCAGCACTGCGCTGTATGTTACTGCCTTTAGCTCGCAGAAATTCAATAACACACGCTTTCTCCCCACAGGACTCCGGGTCAAGTCATTTTTCTCAGCAGTTACAAACCAAATGTGATGTTACGAGGAGTGACTGGCAGACTGTGGTCAGTTGTGGTTTCATATAACCACTTCAGCCGTTTTAATAAAAACTTGAGAAAAATAAATAAGGTAGTTTCACATTTTGCACTCTTGATAAGGATCTATAGAGCAGAGCGGCTCCAGTTTTCCATCCCTCGCGGTATGTGTCATATAGAGACGCAGATTCCACAGTTGTGCAATCTATTATGCTCTCAGACTGCCAGGAATAATTGCCAGAGTGACATAAATGGAACTCAATAAATAACCCTCGCTAAGCTTAAGTCAAGACAATTTATCGTGTGTCTTTTGCCAAGAGGTTTATTTATTCTAATGCAACGTGGCTCAAAAGAGGCCATCCATGTTTTTTGGGTTGTTGTTTTTTTTTTTTTGTATTGTTATGTTTTGCTTCTTAAAGTTTGTTTCCTCAGTGTGACCATATGTTCATGAAATGTATTTATACCGCTCAATTAAATTTTGACTCAATGCTAATCCACATGCCTGCCATAATTGCAGATTACGTCACAATAATTAATCTTTCTGGTGACTGAAAACTTATTACATCCAAGACACATCTAAAGCTGGAGTTGTGTCCACAAGTTGCAGATTTTTTTAATCCAGTTAGACAGTTTCCACTGATGAAGACCAAGACATTACATAATAATTGGCCTCTGTAAATGATTTATTAGAAAAATATGATAGTTCATCCCTTTGATGAATACATTATGAAGAGGATAGATCTTTACTGATGTTTTAATAAGGGACTGTCAGCTTTAGTCGCTGTCATTGTTGACAGTTGTCAATTAATTTTAAATGAGACTGCAAATTAATAAAAAAAAAGCATCCAAGCGCAGAATGTTGACAAACTCTTTCCAGCAAATCAGAGTAGCTGTTTGTGTATTGTACACTGTTTATTCCTCGTGGTGCATCCCTTAAAATATTGCAAAGAAATTTAAAAATTCTTAATGCAATAATCATTTGTTTTATTATTATACAAAAACTGAATTCTGAGTTTTATACCTAAGTGTCACAGTATTCGTAGGTCTCATACCCACGTATACTCAGCAGATCAGAATTGGTTAGCATTTGGTTTTCTTCTATCATCAGATGGATTCAATATTCATCTTCTGTGAGAAGCAGTTATTATATTTTATTTTATTTTATGCCAAATACTTGTCATTTGGCTCCAGTGTTGATCATAGCGAAAACAAAGAAATAAAATAAGCACATGTGGATGAAAGAATATCAAGAGTGCAATAAATAGAAAACATGAGACCGTTATTTACGCAGCAATCTGCGTTCGCTTTTTCAAGGGAGTCCACTGGGCAAAATGAAGATGAGGAGAGCTGTTACGTAATACAGAAACACAGCACTTACTCAGTAGCCTCCACTGTTGCTTAATCCACTAATCTAATCCACTAACCATTAAATGGGGATCAGGTGGCATGTAATATCAAAATGTTCTGTACTACGTGCCACACAGGTTTTAGCTACATGGGCAGTGCCTCAAGAAAGCCCCGCTGTGTTCCTGCACTCCGCTTCATGGCAGATTATAGTCTGGAGGAAAACTGCAAACTGTAAATAAATCCAACATGTTGCACCAGAGTGTCTGAAGAGGATGTGGGGTCAAATTGTATTTTTTTTATCTGCAGTTTTGCTATTTTAACTGTAAAAGATACAGTAGCTGATACTGTTTGTCAAATGCATGTCACTGGGAAACTGATATGCAAGATTCTGCTTGACAACCAAAAATAAAAAAATGAATATATGAATTTGTGATATTCATGTTGTTTTATGCACATGGTATTAATGCAACATTTTCCTCTGTTATCAAAAATTACAAACTCGTGTTCATGCCACTATGATTTGTGCATGATTTCACCTCAGTAACATTTTTAGTTGAGGCATTTCATGACGTTTCAGGGTGCTTCTAGAGCTGTACTCGTGATGTTCACATGGCTGGAGTTCATACTGACAGACTCCTTTTGCACCTTGGGAGGAAACTGTGGCAGAGATATAATATTATTCCTGAGATGGATCCATTCACCCGTGCATAAATCAATTCCTTGTATTCTTCCTGCCATGCTTCCTAGCTCAGGTCACCTCGCGCTGAAATTTTGCCCTGTGAGCATCCCTGTAACATTTTCATGCTTCTCACACAGATGCATTTTCTCAAGAACTTGCATATCTAGTTACATAAAGACCAAGAAATTTACAAAAAACAAAAAAAAAGCATAATAGGCGGTCTGACCACCAGCAGCTGCAGCTCCTTATTTTTCCCAGATTCCATGGAAGACTCTTCACACAAGAGAATAAATAACATTCAATGACTTCCTGACCAGTTTGTCCGTTAGCGGCAGGTGGGTTGTAGAGATTTGGTAATATGTTGGAAAAAATAACAAAACCCGATGGTTTTGTTTGGATGAATGGTTCATTTTTGGTAAACATGACACTTGGAACACTCACGCATATATTTTTTGAGCCTCCTCTTATTACTTTTATGACAACTGAACATTGACTGTCTCACGGCACGGTGGACCTGATGACTTCTGCTGAATTACTGTCTGACAGGAGAAAGCACCTGCGCAGTGACGAAAGGGGCATGTGAGGTTTGAATCTTCAAGTCTTCAGAGGTTCAAATTGTTCTTGTTCATCGCAATTCATCAACCTCAGGTTCAACTTCTCATCACTTGGGCCAATCCAAATACTGTGAAATGCATTACTTGTCATGATCCCTGTCTTGGAGGGAAGTTTGCATGACACTGCCAAGGAGATTTTTAACTCCTGAAGACCCTTGCCTCAGTATGAACGAGACAGGGGAGGTCAGATGGTTCAACTGGTGCATGCCAGTCAGCGCTGTAAGTGTGGCAAATATGAGGTGAGAGAGAGAGCTGCATTCCAGTGTGCGGACAGTCATAATATTAACAACTCTATTTATTGTTTCCATTGCTCGTTTAACATTAAAGGGAAAAAAAGCAAGATCTAGGGCCCTGTGTAATCTTAGTGCTTCATAAAAGAACTGGGTCAGCTGCCTTTACAGTGAGTTTAGAGAGTGTAGCGTGATGTTAAAGGAAGCACTCTGCTTTCCTCTAGAGCTCCATTCGACGCTTCCACAGCATGCCGATACTGTACCACTGTACTATAGAGTCGTAACACACTTGATTTTTACTGCATTTTTGCTTGAGAGCTCTTGGCTAATGTACAGCACTTGAGACAATAATCTGCTATGACCGAACAAGTTCAACTGACATTGGTTTTAACAAGGCAGTATAATCAATTGACTGTACGCAGGTTTAGTGTCATTACTTTTTTTTTTTTTTTTTTATACCCACCACTAGTGGAAAGCAAGCAGATGTTTAGTTTGTTCTGAAATTCAGCGCTCCAAATACTGCTAGCATTTCTGGCACCAAACTGAATTGCTGGTAATTTCAGAGCACTGTCAGAATTCCTGTTCACATACTTGCAAGCACCTGTCCCGAGTGTGAGCAGCACACGTCGGGTAGATTGGCAGGGAAGAAAGTGCAGAATGGCATTCAGATGTTTACAGCAGTTTCCAAGTGGCAAGGTTTCTCCCCAAATGGCAAAGTTTCTCACCACTCAGAGACCATAATTCTTCCGCAGACTTTAACTCTCCACAGCCTGAACATTCTCAATAGCCAGCAAATTAAAAAAAAAATTCCTATTGGAAATATAACTTTAATTTACTGCTTATTTTGGCTTTTACACATTTGCGGTATAAACCAGGTCCAAAATACTTCACCCTTGGTTTTTATTATCTTTCACTGGAACTCAAGTCCTCACTCTTTTTTTTTTCATGGAGCATCTGAATGGATTTATGAACACATTGCACTTTTGAGTCAGGGAGGTCTGAATGACATTACCTACGGGACTGACATGCAAGGACACATGCACGGATCGATTGTAAGTGACTTCATAATGAAGAGTTCCACTTCTTGCAAATTTCAAAGGAAATCATTGCTTCATATACACCCACGAGCCTTCTATTTGCACTGCTGGTCAGAGGATTACAAAGACATTATTTCACAAACTCTTTCCCTTCATGACCACTTCACTGATGGCCAAGAACACTCCCCACCAGCCTTTCCAGAAGGTTCTGGGAACGGTGGGCCACGTAGATGGGATTCCCTGTGCTTTCACGGGCCAGTTTTCCACTATCCCGCTTCCTTCCTGGCCAGCCGGTGTTGTAGAACGATAGTCCAAGGCTTGGCTCGGTGTGTTTCCATGTCGTTGCAGTCAGACTAGGGTTCAATATCAGGCTCTGCTTTAGTCTCAGTAGTCTGGCCGTAAGATGCAAACAATGTAATTCTTAAGGGAAGCCAACTAATTGAATCGTAACTTCTATTACACAACATATTTCTGTTATAAAAGTTGTTTGACCTTGAAGAGAAGAGGAAAAGTATGTAAGCTTGTTGCAAAACAAATTCAATTTGAAGACATTTTCACCAACGCTACTAAATTACTGAGGTGTCATCTACTGTAGGTTATGCATGTGATAATTATATAATTACAATAACAGCAATCAGTACCATGTGATGCAACTGAATGTGAAAAAATTGTTGGAGGTAAAGAGTTTTTCATTCAGTTGATATGATATGATATGAAATGAACAATAAACAACTGAATCAATCAAACTCAGTAAAGCTAATAGCTCTGGTCCAGAATCTTTGATGAAGAGCACAAGCAGAAGCAGGCAAGGCTGTGTAGATCAAAGTGTGGCAATATGTTACCCTCGCATGTCCCCCATATTGATATAATATCGGCAAACCGGTGTTTAAGCCCCAAATTAAACTCTTTGTAGCTACATCAGTATAGGAAAAGTTTTCCGCAGAAGTGGACATCCTCAACACGTCAAAGAATTTAAGGTCAGAGAAACAAAAACATTTCAACTTTTCATTCCCGTGAGGTCCCCATAGCATTACCGTCCCTTGGAGATAAAAATGCAGTCATTGACATGGTTTATGTTCCACACTAACTATGGTTTGTTAGCTGACTAGGAGAAAACACACAACTTCTGTGTCACTCTGAAAATCTTTGGCCACCCTCAGCGATTTCCATCAAATAAAAGCTGCACTTATATTTATTCTTGCTTTCTGGCGTTGTCTGTCCCACTCCCCTTTTGCTTTGTCATGTGTTTGTTTCTTCAGTAGTGTTTCACTCTCTCTTGCTCTTGCTGCTGGGTGCTAATAACCAAGAAGACAGTAGATGTTTCGGTCATGTTTAGCATTCACCGAACTTAAAAACAAGGTGAAGTGGCAATAGCTTGCTGTTATCATAGATTGTACAGCGACATTGCCAACTGATCACTAATGCTGTGATTTCTTTTCTTTTCTTTTTTTTTTCTTTAAGCTTTTTCCATTTTGGGTTGGTTTGTCTTATCTCAGCCACTGCAGAATCATGGAAAAGCAAGAGGGCAGCTCACCTAATTCTATGTTCTTATACATTTGTCTTCAACTCAATTAAAATCCTACACACTCTTATCTTTAAGTAAGCGATAAAACTAACCCTTGAGTGAAAATGGGAGAGTAATGTAATCAGATGTAATTTATAGTGCTGTGATGCCTGTGACACCCAGTGTTGTCAGGTTAATCAAACATGATGAGCTCATATGTGATATTTTTAATAATAAAGGTTTCATGCCTCTGCTATCAGATTTTATGGTTACAGTTTTAAAGTTGGAAAGAGACAGTCTGATTGAGCCACACACACACACACAGGTGATTGATGCATTCCTCTATCTGTGCTGGCATGCTGAATGCATCACCAGTATGTTTACGCTTGGAAACTGGGCCCGCAGTGCCTTTACTTAGTGGTATGTTGAAGCAAGTGATGACACTATTACTGTACAATGAGGTTTGTATTGGCCTTTTGCCTTCTTTGTGAGTCTTGTCATATGAACCACTACCCTCACTTAAGTTTGTTTGACTATGCTCATATCTCTCCAATGTCAGTATCAAGATATGGTTAAAATATGGCTGCCTCAGGAAGGCTTCCCTCAGTGATGGTGACTCTTTTTCTGGCAGGGTTTGGCCCATTTATAATCTATAGGTAAATGTCAATGCTAATCACAGCTATCACAATGTTCATCTGGATCTTCATTGTGTTGTCTGTGAAGATGATGTAACGTTGGATTTATGCTGCTACACAAAACATGACTAACCCCTCTCATTGCACGCTTAGCCCTGGGCTAAGACCTCTGTTAGGCCTGGGATCGCAGTTGTTCCATACTTGCACCTTTGAAGGAGGTTAGAGCAAAAGCAATGGAGTGTCTGCTGTCCGATCAAAACTGTGCTATGAGCCGTCTCAAGACGTGAACCCTCGGGTTTGACTTTCAAGTGTGAATCCTTAACGCGGAGCTCTCTGCGAGGCCTGGGTTAATAAAAAGTGAATCAAGGCTAACCTAAGCCCTTGGGTACAGTAAACTCAGGGCTTAGGTTATCCAAAGACTACGAAATTCAAGTGTGTAAAAAATGGCTGCTGTCAAACCACTGGGTTGCAAATCATGCTGTGTTGATCTGGAAGACACTCTGCGCCCTGAAGAAAGAGATGCAGCCTACTGTGAGACTATGACTCAACTGCTGTTAGTAGCAACTTGTTGTAGCCCTGTTAGGGATTATTGCCCCTAAGGAATGCTTGGACTGAATCCTTTGATTTCAACTCATTATTCCACACGGTATGCTATATGATTTGTTTTCCATATTTGATCCAGGGAGTACAAGTGTCAAACATCCAAAAATGATATCACATGTCCAAAGGTGTTCGTGCCTTAATGAGGGCTCAACATGAAGCTGCACATCCTACGTGATCTGAATGTTCGCTCCAAGCCCCACCCTGAAGCGCAAAAGGAAACAAAACCCTTTCAGTGTTGTGCTGTTTCTGATCTGTAACAAGAGAGGTTGTTCGCAGGGCTGTCTGGATGTTTTTTCAGTAGCTGAGTGTTTGCTTTGGTCTTACGCCCACACTGTCCTGCTAATGTCATTGTTCTGCCTCAGGAGCCCTCAAACATGGACTGTCCATGTAATATTTTCCATATATAGACAGTAACTCCAGTGTTCACAGGTTTGATTTAAAAATGAGGAGGTGTTTTTAACCTGACTCATATTCCTGAATTTGGCTCATGATTAGTAAGTCAGCTACAGTATATGGTCATCATACACTGTACTCATCAATTCTTTACTAAAGTAAAAGTGCATTTACCTTGATGGTACTCTTTAAGTATCCCACAGCTGTGATTGTGCTTCAGGAAAACTACTGAAGTACTTATTAATCAAAAGTAAAAGCACATGGTCAATAAAACGTTATTGCATTAAAGTGAAAGAAACTGTTTATTCAGTCCAGCAGAGAATGATTCCCTTTTGTCATGTGATGTTCAAATGATCCCTTGGCATGAAAATAGTCTACAAAGGGACAAATACAATTACCTAGTTGAACCATGGCCACAGCTGAAATACTTACTCTCCAAACATTTTTTAATGGTTTGAAATTGTAAGCATGCTGAAACCGATAGGGATTAGGGAGAAACGGGAGATATGGCTCTCGATGAGGTGGACTCCTGGCCAGCGGGAACACAGGGTTTTTACAGAGGCAAGGATTTGAACTCTAAATCACATCAGGCACAACAGCCACTATAGATTTAGGTTTATGGGGAGGTAAGATAAGATAGACTTTATTGTCCCAGTGGGAAATTTGCCTCAGACATCGCAGTGTCTGCTGTATAAAATCACAGCAAAACAGCAGGAGAAAAAAATAGAAAAAGTACATTCATCCATTAATTACACATGCTCACCTACATTAGGAAAAAGTGCACACATAGTGCAATATTTAACAGTGATCAATGACAAGAAACACAGCTACAGCATACACATATTTCAGGCTAGGTGCTGTTCAGGGGTTTAATGGACAGGGGGATAAAGGAAGGTTGTTTGGTGCCTGCTTGGGGGAACCCTGTACCGTCTCTGAGGTACAGGGTTCCCCTTCTGAGGTTTCTGAGGGGAGGAGCTGATACTCAGTGAGAGGGACTTCAGTTGGGTCTGAGAGTTTTTTTTTTTTTGTCTGGGCCTGTCTGATTATGCTTTGTTGAAAAATAGACTGACGGCTGGGATGTTGATTGACTCCTGTGACTTTTATGGCTGGTTGGGTGATCTTGGCCTTTGGCTGTACTGTTAGATTATCAAACCATTCAGAGACACCATAGTGCAGGAGGGTCTTCACTGCTGAAGACATGATAGAACAGAAGCTGCACCTCCTGGATCACACCAAAGGCTCTGAGCCCTGAGGGTGCACTCTGGAGCAGACGTCCTCCACATAGACCTCCACACCAGTTTGTGACCCGTGTGGATGCCCAGCGACCAAGAGTTATGTTATGTAACAGTTGTATCACAGTTTATTGCTCTAAACATAGAACCATATAATTATCCAAAAAACACACACACACACACACACATGATGCCACCTGCATTATGACACAGCCATGGATGACCACTGGTAAATATCAACTGAGTGGGATTTGCATGTTCAAAAAAACAACGGCAAGAACAAATGTAAAACAAAAATGTATAACAGTAAAAGGTGTAAATTTATGGAATAATTTAGAAATAGAAATGAAATTATGTAATACGCTTAATAGATTTAAAATGCTATTTAAAAATAATATTATTAGTAAACATAAAACAAAATTATGAAAACTAGTGTATTTATGAACTGCATTGGGACCCTCTGTATGTACAATATACACATATTTTGTTTTTGTGTCTTTCATATATTTTATTTGATTATTTTAAGTGAGCTGACAAAAGCTTATTAATGTAAGACGGATAGGTAAAATAAGCTACGGCTTCAGCCTATACCTTTTCGGTCAGTTTATATTTGTATATATCATGTATTTGTTTTGGTTTTTCAGTACTGAAAGGAAATTAAATAGTATTTATTTATTGTTTAAAAATATGTGTATAAGATATTGTTTATTTATATATGTATTTGATTCTGCAAGTTGAGAATGACCAAAATAAATAAAAACTAAACTAAAACTGGTGAGTGATAACCAAGAGACTTGTGGTCAAACATAATCTCTTCTGTTTTTTTTCTGTGCTGAGGATTAGATGAAGTGCGTCATCAGCATCAGCATCATCAGAAAATGCATCAGTGTTTTGGTTTTCAGTGAGCCTGGTGCATTTATTCAGAGACAGTGAATGATCTGGTTTCTAGACTATTCACTCAGACAACATCTATCTTCCCACTGGTCTGTCAGCACCGAACAAGCTTCTTGGATGAGAAGTCAAACATCTTTGAGAATCTACAAACAAGCTGACCTCGATTCAGCTCTGTGTGGATAACCATTGACCTGGCACTGACCTTTTTCCAGTAGTTTAGTGCACATGGGCACTAAACTACTGGCTGCATCATCAGTGCCTCTGTGGCATCTGTACGCAAACTGCTATGTGTCAAACTGTGGGGCCACCTCAGACCACAGCTTGCTTATCATAATTATTTCTATATGTTTCATCATCACAGGGGTCAAATTATTTTTCAGCTACATAGTTTAGCGAGAATGACTGCAGAAAGTATTGCAGGACAGACAGTGATGTCAGAATGCTGGAAGGACTCACTAGCGCCTCTGGTGCCGCTGAAACAGTTGATTGATTTATTGGGGTGGCTATTTTATTATGCACTCGCACTTAAATGTATACCACCGTGCTACACTCTGTCATTCCTGCTGTAAGACTGTTTCACATTAGTCCACTCCATATTTAGCACGTTTTTGACCAGACACTGTAGTGAAATTAGGAACAGGATGTTTTTTCCAAAATTTTAGGAACTTGTTTCACCTCGAGAGAAGAGGTTCAAGACTCTGCAATTTCTTGGATTGAGAATAGAAGGCAGGATCTCACAGGCCATTAATCATAGAGAAGAGAAAGGTTTACAAGGGACCATGATCCAGTCACTTTTACTGCATCCACCATAAGAAAATAACTATTGTTTTTCATGACTTATAGAGATTGCAATGGAGAAGAACCGCAAGCATCTGTGATATATTACATTTTGTAGAAGCAGTCCTGTGTTTTTCAACTACTGAGAGTAATCGAATATAATTATTACCCATTTATATCATTTGTTTTTGAAAAATATTCCTCATATGTATACCGCTGTGTGATTATTATGTACTCAATTTTTAAGACCTTTTTTAAAATATAAGTGAGTTACAAGGGTCAAAGGTGTTTTCCCTCAGGTAATACATAAAAGCTGTGTTACAGTATATGGCAACAGTCTCTTGGCCATGAAAGTCAATATACGCATTTTTGTCATTGTTCCAATTCTTAAACCCATTCCTTAACTTTTATGTGTCACAAAGAGTTATCTCAGCTTGAGATCTAGCTGAATAATCTCACATCAGCTTCTCCAATTATTATGTAGCTGCCAGTTATCTTACAAAAGAAAAAGTTATTTGTCTTTCACTAATCCGCTATTTTTCTTGAATTTATTACAGTGTCAAAAACAGCTGTGTCGTTTTGTAACTATTTCAAGCATTCCTTTACGCTCTTGCTGTAAACTTGTGAAATCAGAAAACTGGATAAGGGTTCATCACACTGGGTGCTGAAAACGAGACACACTCATATTCTAAACAAGAGTCTCACAGCAGCTTTATGAGACATTAACGGTTCTAATTGAACCTTTGAGAATTCATCAAAGTCCTGATTTTCTGGCTCGTGGTGCCGTCAACGTCAGTGTTGACCATCCTGATGCCATTTCATGTCACTGAAAACTCAATGAGGCCACCTCCAGCTTTGAGCTCCCCTCATTTTTATATCAGTTGATTAAATTAAAAACAAATTATGTCTTGCTATTCAACAAGCAGACCTTCTGCTATGTTTATGTGGCTGCAAGCTGAGATCCTTACATGGAAACTTGGAGAAAACAAACTTATAGAGAGACAAGATGATGTTGTTGTCTTTTCTTTCCATGTTAGAGTGGGGAAGCAGAGAGAAAAAACGTCAGCTAGATGTTTTATTAGAACCTTAAATGACCTTGGGTTTTGGCAAGCAGGATCAAGGAAAGTGGAGTTTGTTGATGCTGATGTTCATCAGACGCTGTTAAAATGCTTATTTGCCTGTGTTTACTGGAGGGAGGTATCCATATGCATCTGTTTCTAAAATATACAAACAGAATATGTGATGGACGACAAGGCAAAGATTTTCACTGTCAGAAAAAATGGAATATTTTCAAAGCTTCATTAAGAAGAGGCAATGCATTTCCTTTCCATTTTGCCTACATGATATACAATAGTTTATTGATTACACAGGTATCACTTGTTTCAATGAACCTATTTGTTTTTTTTAATTAAAAATATAAAGTACATGTAACTCAACTAGTTAAACACATTTCCTATCATCAGCATTTTGTAAATCAGTTTGATAGAACTGTCTGTTTGTGACAGCAGACTTTTTCTTCTATATGGCTGTGTGAATCCACAATAATAGCATGCAATGCGCTAAAACAGGCTCCAGCACCCCATGACCCCCCTAGATAAGTGGTTTCCAAATGAACAAATAAATGAATGAATAAACAAACAAATTAATGAATTCATGAATATAACAGTACTTGCAGTGTTAGCCAGACAGAGTAGGAGGTTATTTTAATCTAAGCACTCTGAGGCAAACCACATAAAGAGACTGTTTGGCAACTTTTACACTATAGTTGTTGGTGTACTAATCAGAAATAGTGTTGTCCCTTTAGATAATTTGAATGATAGAGCTTTTTCAGAGATTTTGCAAAGATTGGCACAAATTGCATGATATTGCATGATGTGGCACAAATTATATAGATATTTCTTGGACATCTGATGATGGCTGACTTTAAAGCATTCATGGATGTGTTGTTCAGATTGGTTAATTGAATTTGATAATTTGCCCACTTGGTTGGCAGTTACTGCACCCCTGAGTGAGCAGGAAGGGACCCTCTCTCTCTGTGGTCCGTCTCGAGATTTCGTCCCTTTTCCCCCCTTATCTTTGGGCTTTGGGGGAAGTTTTTTTCCCATCATGAGGGTCCAAGTCAGGGGGTGTTGTCCTGTTTTGTTTGTTGGAAACTGTAGGCCTGTGACACCCTCTGAGACTGGAAAGAGTGATTTGGGCCTCTAAAAAATGTGAACTTGAATCCTACAGCGTTTTTCTTCAGGTACTATCAGTTTGTTATAAGCCACGTAAAGTGTGTGAGCCCATATGCTTTCTGTATTAAATGGAAAAACACGATTCAAAACCATTAAGTTTACCATAAATTCCCTCGCACTATTTGCATTTGATGTGGAAAAACATTTGTTGCCATAGTGCTGATTTGAAAACGAGTCAAAAACTGAAAAAAAAAAAAAGAAAATCTCTCATTTCAGCATAAGAGCCCTAGCTGATGTGCACAGCTGTTAGGAATGAGTGAGGACTGTGTTTTGACAGCTCTTTTACATTCATACATGTCACTACAGTTCCCTGAGAGTGTCCTTTACATTATTTTCCACCCTATATTTCTCTCCTGTCAAAGGCATAGCAAATGCAAATACATAACCTAACCATCAATTTTTCCATCAACGGGAAAAATGGTTTCTAACATATTATTAATGCACACTACTGTGTGTGCTGTAGAAGAACACTATATAGAAGAACGCCTTAAGAATTGCACTTTTTAATCTGTTTTCCATTGCTGATACAGTAGGAGTCAGCATAAAGAGCAAAAGCCTACAAATTGAAAAAGGGCAAAACCAATCTGTGGAATGCAATTGCATAATCATTACATGCAGAAGTTGTGTTGGTAGCAGCAGCCTCAGTGAATAAACTGAGGAAATGTAGGTACAGTAAGGGTCACTATGGTAAACTTTATTTTTATTTTTCTAAAATGGACTGAACCATATTTTGAAAAGTGTCAGTGGCTGCTCTCAGTCATGAGTCAGTGTCTCCGAGGGCCCTCATAAAAATATCCCTAAACCATTTCAGATAACCAGGAGACATCCCCACAGGGTGAACTAATAATCATCTCATCCTTGAATGACCATTTAACAGTTTAACTACAAATTTATCACAAATTTGTGTTCGAGCACTGGAACTCATTACTGCTCAGAGAATAATAATGAATGCATTGAAATTCATTCAGAGGAGGCTTCTCTTCCTAAACACTCGCTTATTTTCTTTAATCAGTATGGTGAAACGGTTGAATATGCAAGATATATACCATGACAATTAGGTCTACCAGTAACGAAGCGAATGGACACGAGTTTATGTTCTGCATAAACGTTCAAAAAACACACAGGAAAACTGATGGAACAAGAAAGTAACTCGGGGCATGTCACACGGGGGATGAGCGTGGATTAAAGTCTCATACTCTATTACTTCTCCACATGTATGACTGGCCTGTCCAGTCTGGAGAGGGATGTTTGCTGGGAATCTGACAGACCAATAATTAAAGTGATGTTTAACATATGCCTTTGTCTGGCTTCAAGCTGAAAATCTGGAATTAGGAAGAAATTGGCTGCAGCCTTAATAATAAAACGGGGACATGAAAGATTAGGAAAAAGTTATTTCTTAGTTAATTATGCATGATGATTTTGTGTTTACTGACTTTTTATAAGTCGCTCTGCTATTATGCCCTAATCCTGATAATACATTATTTAATGGCCATCTGTGGTTTGTTTATACCAAGCTATAGGCCTAATTACCCCCATGCTGAAACTAAATACTTCAATTATGGGCTTAAAAACAGATTTTCTTGACATGAGATGAACCCAAGCTCACAGCAGTCAAAATGCCACTCCATGTTTTTCCAGTTCCATGTCTCACTTAATTTCTCTCCTTGAAACAGGTTTTGGCGCCCTCTGCAGTCTGTGGATCAAACATATTAACATTTAGTTGTAATGTTGGTGCCACCACTAATTAGTCATCTTTGGAAAATTGGTATTAACCATGCAAAGACATTAGTTCACCATTCTAAAAGCTGGTGTGCAGAATAAATTGCTTTTCATGGATGGTCCATGTAATTGTTATGGCACTTTGCTGCAGGAGTTATGATGTATTCTGTCACGATTAAGCCACTTTAATTTATCCAAAGCCGGACGGCATAACCAATGTTTCTGGAGTGTAACCATTACAGCCTGTTCCATATAAATCAACCATGGAAACCACAGATATTAATACTAAATGGAAAAGCCTCTGTTTTTCAGTGTATGGTACTGAAATATCATCAGCTTTTGCACAAGGAAATGACTCAGTGGTCAAGTGCAAGCTGAGGTGATGCTCAGCTACACTGAACTGGAGAAGTTGCCGAGAATCAATCAAACCTTTAATTTTAACCCTGTCTCTCTAAATAGATCAAGAAAGTTTGATATTTTTAATTAACATGTTCATATGCAGAGGCATTATTTTGCTCATTGCTGTATAACAAGCTCTTATCATAACACTCAGGTTTTGCTGTACATTTCCCTGACAGTTTCTTAACTTCTCTAATTTTGCACAGCTCTGAAGTGTGAAGTTTGGTGAAGTTTTGAATTTGTGTAGTATAGAGAGAATATGATAAATTGCCTAAAATGCCAGGCATGTTTTTTGATTACAACCTGCTTTTTTTGCCAAGTATAAAAACAAATCTTCTCTCTTGGCTTCAGCAAAGCAAAAAGGGGGCAATATAATTTTTTAGTGGTACGATTTATCGTGCTTATGTTTTCCCTCATCCTCTCCCAGCATGCGGTGGCAGCGTGCTTCTGCCTGGTAATATTTACAAAAGTTTACATTTTCACAGGTAGACTAGCATTTGCTATACTTAAGTTGGAGAGGAGCACAGGAGAACCATGATGAGTTGTCCTGTCCACCTCGTGCACTTTAAAGTTTTCAGTCGTGAGATGCATATGAGCAGATGAGGGGAGGGAGGAGTGCTGTGTGTTGTGCACCACCTGCAGCTCTCCAGCTCACCTCAGTGAGACACAGAGGAGGTCACAGGAGGCTGTGGTGGACGTCTGCTGGAAGAAGGAGGCCCTGCTTCATGTCAGCATCCAGATATGTGACATGGAGACGCTCCAGTCCTGTGAATACTTGGAGGTCAGCATGGACGTCAGACTGACTTGGGACAGGAATACTCAAAGTATGACATATTTTCATTGTTTCATCATTTTGTTTTTATTATACACTTTTTAAAAGACTTCATATTTTATTATAGGCTTTTTATTATTTTTATAATGCTATATTTTATTGTGCAGCTGCAGCGGATAATATCCACTTTTCTTTGTATCTCACTCTGTCTGTCTATCTATCTATCTATCTATCTATCTATCTATCTATCTATCTATGTGTATGGTGAGCATTTTTGGACTAAAAGTTTAGATATTTGATATTTTTGTGGCTAGTAAGCATAGCAAGGTCAGATGATGCACTAAAATTACCACCACTTGATTTGCTTGACCTGCAAAAGCTTAAAGATCAACATCCTCTTAAAACAGAGAAAAAGATTAGATATTTTTTGTATGCCAGATAAAACGTTTAAACTGATCCAGGCTGGCTTAAAAGCACGAATATAATCAGTTTGAACAGTGTTCAAAAACATAACCTCTTTCAGTCAATGGTCAGAGACTATAGGTTATCAGTAGAGCACTAATACTGACAATTAAAGTGTCACATGGCAGCAAAGAGTCTGAGGAATAAAAACACTGGCTTCACCATTATGCCATGAGCTTATTAACAAGTCAATAGTATATATCTGTCATTTAAATGTGATTATAATTTAGATAAAGCATATTGGCCAGCTTGATTCGATAATAGCTGTTGGGTCTTCTGACAGTGAAAATTTGCATGACAGATATGTACAGCAGCCAGCTCCAGTCATTTTTATCTTTGCTCTCATAGTTTTCCACACTATCCTTAAGACTTAAACGCCAGAGAAAGTTTAAAAATATCTCACATTTGCCTGCAGTGCAGACAGTGTATTAGGAAAGGGAATGATGAAATACCTGTAGCTTCCCAGAGCCCATATCAACAGATGGTGGTAGCACTAATCTTTGTGCCGACTTGAATCATTTCAACACAAATAGCACTGTCAAATGAATGTTAATTATGCTTGATTGAGTGTATAGCTTATACTGTTCCATCACATTGTTGATAGTATTAACTAACCCAAATGCCCAGACAAATAATTATCTTAATTATATTTCAATAAATAAATAAACTGCGTTTTTGTGTCTCATACGTGCAGTGTAACAGTGTAAAAAAACAGCATTCTATTATTTCGGGAATTGAGAATTAATGATAGTAGTAATGATAGTTTTTTGGGTGATTTACAGGCACATCATGCTAATTTGAATATAATCCCTCAAATCAAACTTTTATGTTTACATGTAGTAAGTTTTTCACTCATTATAAGCAGAGTAGCACCAGATTTGAATCTGGATGACAAATTACAGCCTTATTGGTCCCCATCGTAAGCAAAAGCAAGCACCCCTGCTGGTTTTATCCATCCTGACAACATACTTATTCATTTTCCCATGCACAAATACATAAAAACACTACTGCTTATGAACAGAATGTGAATTTTAAGTAATTTAATTAACTTATGAGTTCATAGGCTATAAATAATATAATTAAAGCCTATGAAAGTGCATTACAACACAAGCAGTAAAACGCATGTTTATGTTTAGCATTACTCAAGAATTTACTCAACAAACCAGCCAACTCTGCAGTATTACTTGTGTAAACACAGAACCACCAGCAGAGGGCGACCGTCACACTGGTTTGACAAGTGAAGCCGCTATGATTATTTCCCGCAGACACCACATGGTAACCCTAAATGTGCGAGATTCTCACAAATCTGGGTCCGAACTCTCGCGAGTGCGTTTAGGGATTGGGTTAAAGTTAGATTAGTATTAGGTTCATGTTAGGGTTATGTTTAGTGATAGGTTAAGGTTATGGTTAGGGTTATGTTCAAGGTTAAGTTTAAATTAACGGCAGAGTGAAGCGCTACCGAGCTAAATCAAATGCGCATGTGCGAGAGTGTGCGAGGGTTTCGCAAATTCGGGGTTACCATGTACGGCCTTGCAGAATCTTTGACGTTTGACAGAGGGCGGAAGTCAGCCAGGGGAGATCTTTCGGTCACCGGAATATCTTTGCTTGACAGGCCTTGGAAACGTGACAAGACCCAGGACTCGTCAGCTGACAGCCAAGGAGGCAGAGTGTTTCCGCTTTGACCACAAACACTCAGAGGGACACTTAGCGCTACTGCTGACTGGAGTCAACGCTGGCGAGCCCCTGTCTCACAGGACAACGTAGTTAGCTCCGCAGCTAATCCATCTGTTGTGGACACTAGCGATCACCGAGCCACGGTAGGTCAGGACGCGGCTAACCAGTCACAGCCAGCTAACTTACCGAACACAAGCCGACGTTACGGTTCGCTGCCTTTTAGTCGTCACCGTTAGATGTGAAGTGCAGTTTTGGTTTAATGTTAGCGTCATGGCGTTAGCACCTGCGGTCATGTGAACCAGGCTTAGCGTTAGTCGTCTACAGTCTGTAGCAACTGTTGGCACCAGGTAGAGTTAAAATATTAACTCAGCTAGCTGTCCAACGCCAATGCAGATACTTTTCCTAAGTCATGAGTGATAGATAAAGTTAGTTTTACCGGTAACTGTTTTATATGTGTCAGGGTTTGATGAAGTAACTCTGTTCTCTGAAGTAGGTCAATAATAGCGCCTGCTAAACGAAGCTGTAACATTGTGGGAAAATGACGTTTTATTTTTACAATGTTAATTGTGATTAAAAAAATAAAAATAAAAATAGAGAATTGGCTGTAATACTTTTTCCTAATCTTTTGGTTTATTGAGAGAAATTGATAACGATTTGCTTTACAGTATAACACATTTGAAGGAATAGCCCTCAAAATCAGTATCAGGAATTTCATATTTGTAAATTATTCTTAAATTTTCATTGCATTGAAGCTGATATCTGTGCCTCAGGCTGTAAAGCTCTTTGCCTTAATTCTGCTGCACATGTGACTTGCCAAAATCAGCCCCTGTTTAGACAGGGCACCATAGTTTAGTCTAACAGTAAGTCTTTTGTTCTGGAAGGAATGGAGAAAGCCAAACAAGATGCATTTGACAATGCAAGACTTCAGGTGATCAAAGACGGCTATGAGAGGGCCTTTGACTGCATCAATAAGGGACTGACAGCAGATGAGGCCGGGGACAAGGCGCAGGCCCTGCAGGAGTACAAGCAGGGACGACAGCACCTTCTCAGGGCCATCAGTGTGCCTTCACGGGGAGACGAGTGTGTCGGCAGCTCCTGGGAATCAGCCAGGCAGATGCAGCAGAAGATGCAGGAGACCCTCAACAACATCACCACTCGCCTAGCTGTGTTGGAGACCAGCTCGGACCTTGCATCTGGACCTGTGCTTAGCTCCAGTGAGGCGTGTGATTCTAGTGATGCAGGCACGTCTTCTAGGGTACTCTACCCCAAACTCTCCACCAAAGAGAAGCCAGAGAGACCAGCTCCACCAAAGTTAACTTATGGCCAGACTTCTCAAAATGGCCAAATAGCGGGAGCTGTAGGAGGTGTGCCTGCACGCAGCAGTGTGGGTCTACCTCTTTCACCTACAAGACAGCCTGTGGTTCAAGGCGAGCAGCCTCCAGCTTACTCCCCTCAGGCTGCTGATGGCCACCTGTCCATCTCCTATGGGACAGATTCAGGGGAGATGTCGCTGGTTGGGGAGGAGTTCTACAGCAACACATCCAACTCTTCACCATCTCCTCAGAGTTTGGGTGAAGACGGAGAGGAGCTGCTGTTTCTCCCTCATGGAGTGCAGATATTCTTTGTCACACCTGAAGGTCAAGTGAGTGCTCCCTCCTACCCAGGCTACCTGCGGCTGGTGAGGTTCACTAGTGAGCGCTCAGAGAGAATGCCCAACCGACCCCCGGCATTCCTACAGGTAAGACTGCAGAGAGGACCGCTTTAAAAACACAGCAGAATGAGGATAGTTTTTCAGACAGGTATTTCAGCCCCCTGTATCATCTGCTTCGTCAGGTGCAACTCATTTGTCTGAAAGGCCCAGATAAGCCACCCTTACACACACAGGCATGCAACAGCCCACTTGATGCAATAGGTGCTCGTGCGATGTCATCACTGCACTGTCACCAGATGTCCTCAGTCCCTCCTCTGCCCTTTAACCTGATTTTGTAAGATGTTTGCTTGGCTTATCAAGACCCTCTTCCACTGTGAGTCATCAGAGCAGAGTAGATAGACTTGATAATGATCTTTATCCCTCAGACTGTCCACTGGATCGTGTGTTTGATGACTCAGTGCCCCTAATCCCCAGGAATTTCTGATCATGATGTCATCGTGGGAAACTCCCGGTGGTCTTTGCTGTAGGCAGCTGGCAGCCACGGTTGTGCCACATTCTGCAAGACAAAAAGTTGAATACTTCATGTTTTAAGTTTTTTTTTTCTACTACAACAAACATTTCAGGCAAATCATGTGTTATGGATCTGTGTCACAATGAAAGCGGTTACCCTTGCCTGCCTTTGTCTCATGCCACATGTTTGAAATATTACACAAGCCTCCACTTTGAACAGTGCTATAGATAACAAACCACTGATTCACTCAGTGAGGATTAGTCTGACAAGCACACTGGATCCCTCCCTTATCCAACCTCTGATGTCCTTTAGTCTATTTACAGGCACCAAAACAAACCTGCACACTGCCTTTGAACCGCCAGAGCACTTTGTAGATGTGGAGGTGATGTTAAACACTGACTCTAACCAGTGATGAGATAAGGAATGACATGAGGTTGTGTACATTACCAGGTTACTTCTTGTTTTGAGACTAACTCAGTGAGTTATCCAGGTCACGTGTAGCTATTTTGAAGTCTTCCCAGTTGGCAAAGTTATGTTCTGGAGATGACTGCTCACTCTGTTAAACATCTTCTACATTCAAACTAGTAGATCATGAGTTTGAAATTTGATTCCTCCTTGGGACATTTCTCATGCGCCAAGCAAATGTAGGGTTTTCCCATTGCCACCGGGTGACATCAGTGATTCACATCCACAGTGCAAGTAATTATCTTAACCTTTCTTTGGCTGCCATGCCTCGTAATCCTGTTAGACATGCAGCAGTCAGAGGGGATGAAAATGTCCTCTGGTTTGCCTTCTCTCAGATAGTTCACTGTGCTGCTTTAACCAGAGCTGTCATCAGAAATGTCAGGCTCGTCATATTCAAGGTTCCCTGTGAAGTGGCCCCACATTTTAGCAAGTTCAATGCTTATGTTTAGTGAAATAACACTGAAAAATTAAACGATTGAATCAGACTTTTTGTGATGATATATTTCTTTTGACTTCTGCTGCCGACAGGTGTGTGATTGGTTGTACCCTCTCATGGCCATGGACTCTCCGGTGTTGCTGTGTAACACCGGGGTGTTTATGTTTCCTGACATGATGGCTCCGGCTCCTGGCTACTACGTGGGGGTGGTGTTGTCCTCCGAGCTGCCTGCTGCTGACAGAGAGGTGTTCCAGGACCTGCTGTCCCAGATGACAGATCTCAGGGTCCAAGTGAGTGCTTCACCGCCGGCGTTTCAGCAGCCTGAGACAAATGTCGACATTGTGAGGCACTTTTTATTCTATTTTTCTCACCAGACATGGAAGTCGTGGAATGTGAAGTCCACTCCCAGACAGGGAACGTCAGAAAATGTAATTAATTATTTGGACAAGAATTTATCAGCCCCCTTTTTTTGGAAAAAAAAAAAAATCAGTCACTAGTTATTCGCGAATCATAATATTTATTTTCCATTGTGCTCACATTATTTTGGATAAAGCATCATAATAACCTTTAATAACATCTTGGTCTCTGCAGTGTGTTTAAAGTTTTGGTCAAGGGAAAAAAGTGCCGTGTTACATTTACACATGTCATTGAAATTCATAATTTTAGGAATTTTACAGCAATACAGAGTTCCCACATGGAGTTGGAGCTCTGTATTTCTTCTACATCTTTCACACATTTTAAGAGAGACACCAGTTCATCATTACACAGCGCTCTTTGGGGCTATTCTGAGTGTTTTAGACTGAAGCAGAGCAGTAAGCCAGCTGTGCCCCTGAGGGCAGCCTCAGGCATGTGATCAGATATGACCTCATCCTTGTTTTTGGTTAATCTTGGTTAATCTCAGTTGTTAGAGTAGAATAACACTGAAAATCAGAAGTTATATTTTAATAGCTGAGAGCCTCTGTTTCATAAGTATGATTGGTCTATAATCAGAATGCAGTACTAAAATACCAAGTCATCAACTGTTAATGTAGACTGCACAATTATTAATCCTCCTCTCATAAAGGAGTAGCTGTGTAGTCGCTGCTCATGAAATGTTTACAGGCATTGTTTCCCAAGTCCTTTCAGTGTCTTGGTCTGGCATGAAACCCGTGCACCTGCTTACTTCTGAGCTGGCACACTTCCCACAGTAACCCCTGCCTCAGCACTGTAGGGATTTGAAATAGGCAGGTGAGGAGAATTAATGAGTCCTAATGCTCTTATCTTCGGTCTCAGACCTCCAGCTGAAAGACAAGTGCCAATTCCAGCCATGATAGAGATAGAGACGTTGGCTTTGATCGAAAACAAACAGTCTTTTCTGATATATGTAGTCCTATTATGATGCAAAGCTGTCTTCTCTCATGGACCAACCTGTGATTCCCTATGAGCAAGTAGGCACTTTATTATTGTTTTCATATGTGGTCTTAACAGATGACTTGTACTTTGGTGAATTGAAGGGGTTTTCAGCACAAAAGGAGACTGTTTTCTGACTCCCCTCTATTTTCTGGCAAGGAGACATTTTCAGATGGCAAATGGCTTTCTCTTTGTGACAAACAAATCATGCATTTTAATGAGCGGCACAAAGTAATGAGAGGAAGAATTGTCTGACCGGGGTTACTTGGAGGCAAGCATCAGAATGGAGAACTGTGCAGCCAGCAAAGTGTCTGACAAGTTGTAGAAAGACTTGGCTCATTTGTGACCGACAGGCTGTTCCTTATTATTATCAGCCCACACTGACTGTCTGCATTTCACACGAGCTAACCAATGTGTCTTTATGTATATGATCAGGCCCCAGATGAAGAAGCCGATACCATTAATCTCAGTCAGAAGGTGCCCATCGCTCCGCCTGAGGAAGCAGCTCCGGCTGCAGCCGAAGAGGATAAATCACTGCCCGAGTGGAGTGAAAAGGTGGCACACGGCATCCTAACAGGTGAGCCCACATTTTCAACTTAAAACAGCTTTATGTTCTAGCTTGTGAGAGATAGGTTTGTTAGGTTTGGGTTTGTTATTACTAAAAACACATTTTAATTAGAATAAATTCCCTGATTCTGTCTCTCAAAACTGTGAGATGGCATCTCTGTCTGTTTGCATATGTGTTGTTTTGTGAGGAAGAGAGAGCAAGTGAGTAGGCCAGGCGTTCAGATCAGCTAAATCAAGCATACAGTGTCTTTTGTTTTGTTTTTTTTCCCACCGGGAAAGCTGTAAAAGATGACATCAGATCGGATTTAAAATTTGGCTGTATGAGTCTGGCTCAGTCAGGAGGCAGATGTGTGGTGTGCAGATGTGTAGATTCAAGATTAAAAATCTGTGTACACTCAAAAGCAGAAATATTCATACACATTTTATGTCCGATTAATAAAACCATGCGCATGCCCTGTTCTGTTTTATACCCGTCAGTCATAGTGGAATCGGAAACCTGAAGCGAAGCATAAGCCACTCATCATCCTGGGCCAGAAAGTCAGCACGGCCTCTAAACACCCATACTCCTCTTATTCTTGCAGTGATAAGGTCCTGTAATAACATGTGAAAGTCACCATCGTGTCATTACGCACAGCCATCACGCCTGGCTCTGCCTATTTATTGCACTCACAGTGACTGGTATTAGTTAATTAATTACAAATGTGCCTCTAAATCAGTTCAGTCACATCTGTATCATGTGTGACAGTATAACAGGCATATTTTCACTCACAATATAAAAGATACATAGGCTTATATAAAAGCATACACACACAATGTAATTGGAGGACACTGAGTATATTGAAGTAATACAGTTACAACAATAATACCATTGCATAAATTCCCTCATGTTCCCTGATGCTTTCCCATCAGCCTGCAGCCAAAAACTCACATGTTGTGAAGTATGGAGTGAAGGAACCCACAGTCTCACCACAGTGAAACCGTGTATGTGTGTGTTTGTGCATACACAGCATTTCTGCATGTGGCCCCAGGTTGGCTCTGAAAGTTGCTTTTACAGGCTGGGCTCAGGCTTCAGTTTCATGCCTGCTGAGATCGATCTCCAGCTGGCGGTGGTGGCCGTGATCAGGAATCAGGAGAGACTTGAGCGTGTTTGATCTCTGTGTATTTGGGCAGTAACAGAATTAATCTGGATTAAGGATGCAGTTATGATCTCAGCATGACTGATCTTGATCTTAATTCTTTTGCCCTGTCAGGTGCGTCCTGGCTCAGCTGGGGACTGGTGAAAGGAGCCGAGTTCACGGGCAAGGCCATTCACAAGGGGGCATCCAAACTCAGAGAACACATCACTCCAGAGGACAAACCCACCCAAGTCAGCCCCACCGTCACCAAAGGCCTCCAGGTTGCCAAGCAAGCCACCGGAGGAGCCGTCAAAGTCAGCCAGATTCTAGGTGACAGAGCAATCCCTGGTCAGACTGTTTTAGTGAGCTCTACATGGTGGTTTGGGAGTGAATCTCTAATTGTAATGCTGTGTCTGTGCAGTGGATGGTGTTTGTACCGTTGCTGGTTGTGTGGGTCGGGAAATCGCCCCACATGTGAAAAAACATGGAGGCAAGCTGATCCCCGAATCTATGAGGAAAGACAAGGATGGGCGCTCCAACATCGATGGAGCCATGGTGGTGGCTGCAAGCGGAGTACAAGGTATACCTGCATGTTGCATTTCTGAAGACAGGGATCATACAGTCAAGAAAAGACCCTGGAAGAGTTATGGGAAAATTATAGTTTTATGTAAAGTTTTGGAAAAAGTAATGGAAATCTAACTAAAGCAGCATCAGCTGTCGTGTAGCCATTGTGCTGTCGCATTGTGTGTGTGTGTGTGTTCTTGCACAAGTTTGTCTCAGTCTGGTGAGGAAAGTTAAAAAGTAGCGTATTTTACCTCTTAGAGTATCAGTTAGTAGTATCCATTGATTGTCAAATACTATAATTTTTTAGTCAAAACAATTGCAAAATATGTTTCAGCTTCGACTGTAATAAAAATGAATTAACTTATTTAGGTGTATATCTGTCACTCATTAACAAGGCTCATAAACAGTATCTGAAATACTGGCTGACTTTTACAACACATAAAATGTTAAAACACACCTTTCCGTGACAGCTTTGAAAATAGTTTCTTTTGATCATGGAATTTAAGCTAAAATTCATGGACTAGCCGTGGGAAAGTCATTGGAAAATCACAAAGAGTAAGTGTGTTGTAACAAAGTCCTGTAGCGGCTCACACTGTATGTTCCTACATTGTGTTAATGCGCAGGATTTGCAACCATGTGGACTGGCTTGGAGGTCGCAGCAAAGAACATCACTACAAGTGTAGCGGCAGAGACGGTCACCACCGTCAAACATAAGTAAGTTGGTTTTGTCCTCTTCCTTTTGAAAATGCCTTTGAGCATCATGCAACACTTGCTTTAATGTGCAGATATGCAAATGTTTTGCTCAGCATGCTTGCCGGACAGGTTTCTGTCTGTTTTGTATCTTGCAAATGACTACTTGCATCATACAAGCAAAAACAAATGTGCACTTACATTTTCCTTTTCCACTTACTTTGCAGATTTAGGGGCCTACAAAACGTCTTAGACCCACCTAACGAGAAGTGTACTTTTTCCTAAGCTAAGAATTAATTAACCCTTTGCACCACTAATCAAAAGCATGACCTCTGCCTCTCTTGCCTGTCAGGGTGATCTGGCTTATGTACAAAGCACCACACGGTATATATACTGGGCCAGTTCACCGCCTTACTCTCTCTGGCAGTTCAGATCACATGTCATTTTTACCTCCTTAACATGTTAACTGAACCTGTTTCTGTCCTGCCTGACCTTAAGCCTTCCAGTAATGTATGAATTGGTGCCAAATGTTCTAATGAGTAAAATGTTTACCATGCTATTTAATTATCTATAAATTTCTAAATTACTGTGTACAAAACTGCTGATTAAAAATCTGTTTCTGGCAGCCAGAAGTTTCTTCATTTCAGCTACGCTACTGCATGGGTGTGATTCTCACAGTGAAATTCACATTCGGCATGTCATCTTTGCTATCCCAGCACTCCATGCTAACTTTCCCAACCTCCTGTGTCTCTCATCTCTCGCTCTGCCCTCTCACCCAATCTGACCTCTGATGAAGGTATGGGGCAGAAGCGGGCCAAGCCACCGACCACGCTGTCAACTCTGCCATTAACGTAGGCGTCACCGCCTTCAACATTGAGAACCTGGGGATCAAAGCCGTGGTGAAAAGGACCGGCAGGCACACGGCGCAGGCCATCCTGGAGGATTACCATCTCCAGGAGAGACCAGAGAAGGAGAAGCAAGTAGAAAAACTGGAGAAATAGTCTGCAGTCCCCT
>OMLB01061238.1:0-23080 GCA_900302555.1 Myripristis jacobus
ACAGAAAGGTTCAGGACAATGTAGAAAGAGTAAAGGTGACAAGAAGCAAAGGAAGCAGAAGAGAAAATGAAAATAGAAGATGATAGGACGAGGGAAGAGGTGAAGGGGGGGCAGAGGTGGGCAACAAGATGGAGGAGGGGAAAGGAAATATACAGCAGCTGCAGCAGACTGAGGCAGAATCAAAGAGGAAGAAAGGCATTTAATGTGCCATCAAATACCCCATTTAAAACAACAGAGGGAGTAAAATAACTTTCTTCTCTCTGCTTCTGTGCTCTCACACCTTGTGGCTTGCATATTTATCCATTCAGGAGACAAAATTTAGGCACACAAAGTGTAATTTCTACCTCTCTGAATGTAGTTACCACAGATGCAATGGGACCCTAACCTTAAGTCAGCCAAATGGCTACTGTTGATGTGCCCTTCAGCAATGCACATCCTGTATGACATAGCAAAGCCTTGGTGGACACATTGGAGGTCCACAGCTATTGGCAAAAGCAGCTGATTACATTCGTAAGGTTTTAAGGCCTAAGGAGTTAGCTAAAGACATGATAGTTCACAAGTCAACAGTAGCTTACCTCTGGAAACAAATGTATTTTATCTTCTGATCTTTAAGACCAGTTGAAATATTGTTTTGCAATTACCAGCAAATGGCCAAAAGAATGGGCTAATTCTCTAGTGAGTCCTCCAACATGGTGGTACTTTTAACTATTGCCTGCCCACGGACTAGAGATGAAAATGTCTAAGTCTAGCACATTTTCAGAAATATTAGTATGCACCTGTATTTGTATAAGTCTTGTATGCTCCCTGTCACACAAAGTAATACTCTGAACTAAACAAGATTTCTGATGCTACTGTGACTGTATTTCTATGGGCTTCCGGTGCAAATCCCGTGCTCTTGGAAGGGTTATAGAGAGGACATTACCATATCAGAGGTCAAAAACTAGGGCAGTCAACATCCCAGGTGCTTTCACAATTTACACTGGGTCAGTGCTTTGGATAATCTATGGCCCCGAACGTCTGGGTCTCTCAGGACCCGGATGCTGTCAAACCAAATCTCATTTGGTGCTCTGATGGCCTGTAAACCCGGGGCATCTCATTTACATTTTACATCTTCAGTCTTTAGATGCTCAGATGACCTAAAGAAAACAAGTCTCTAAGATCAAATAAATTAATCATGCCTAAACATAATAAACAAATTGTGACAGCATCTGAGGTCGGGGTGGGATTCTAACATTTTATGATTTATATTTTATGCGTTTAGCTGGCGCTTTTATACAGAGCAACTTACAATGAGTTCAACAATAGCGAAAGCTTCAGTTTCTACAATGACATTACAAACGAGCAAAGAAAGACTAACAATGAGTGCTGACAACAAAGAAAAAAGAAACAAATAAGAAACTGAGAAAGGAAGATGTAATGCAGTTGTGATAAGCATCTGCTCCCAAATGTGGCTTAAAGTCTAGTTCTGCTGCAATTTGTACATAAAAATGGACAGAAATCACCAAAACACCAGCATGTGTGCAGCAAAATAAACAAAATGACTCATTAAGATTGAGATATAAACTTTGGTACCTTCAAGATCCTCTGTATCTGTGGAGCTGACAACAAGTTAGGATAACTAGTAACCTTCTGCTGTCTTTTCCAGCTATGAATTATGGGCCTCTTGGTTCAACACAATTATTACTTAATCTGTGACAAGCATCTATGTCTGCCACAGCCCATCTACAGCTCCACATATTCGTTTATTGATCAGTTATTCAACTTACGTCTGATTGAAATTTTGGGTTTCCGCTGGTACCTTGGTAGTTGTAATAATCTACAGGGGCATCATCCCAATAATGATACCATAGGAAAAAAAAAAAAGACCAAGGATCACTTTTAATCTGACAATGTTTAAGTGCCACAGAGAGACTAATTAACCAATAATTCTTGTTAATTTACTGTGCATTAAGGGACAAGTTATGCCAACTGTGAGTTAGTGAGCGTCTGATGTTGTAAAAAAATAAATAAATAAAATAAATTCTGCCACACACAGAAAAGCATCCTTGTTTCTAAATGTAGTTCTGGAAATAAGGGGTCTGTATCTGCCAGACATAAAGTGGCACATTGCAACTTTCCCAAGGTCAATAAGTGCTCGTTTTTCTGTGACTTACTTTAAGTCAGGTTATGTTCTAGTGCTTATAGCTCTGTTCTCATTCTGTTTTATTCAAGTATTTTTTTTTCTTTGAATTTTCTCTCCTTTCATTATTGCCTGATTGTATTATCTCTGTTTGACTTTACTGTCTCTGTGAAGCACCCTGTTCCTTTACAAACAATTAAGAGCAGGCAAATCAATTAAGAACAAACATGTGCAATACCTCAGGGGAAAGAGGCAATAGGAAACATCAAAGCAAATAAAAATGAAAGTGCAGAGTGAATGTGTGATTGAAATGAATGAGTGAAACTCAGCTCAAAAAAAGATAAAAGGTTATTATCTGTATATTCATTGTGTAGCCCAGCTGTTATTTGTGGACAGCAAAGAAAAAACCTTTATGCAGGGAAAATCTCACAAAGGAAACGAGAGATGTGAGCAGACTGAGTGAGAATGGCTAGGGGTTTGTTTTGGGAAACACTGCCATCTAGTGGCCATATTGGGACGTTACAGCTGTCTTAAGGCCAAACCACAGAGCGTGTACTGTGCTGCAGTGTACTAATGTGACAGTGGCGGGACAGAGACTTCAGGGCTTTAGACTTTGTTATCAGCAGCCTGCAGACTGAAGGCCAAAGGCAGGCCTCATATCTGCTGAAAGGTCACATGTGATTCTTCCCACCAGCCTCAGTTACAACATCAGTCAACTCCCACATGTGGCATTAAACACATGCAAACCCAATCGGTTGTTTATCTGGCACCAACTGATTATCTTTCTGCAGCCCCCGTCACAAGACTCCGTCACGTGAGCTGCACGTTCTTCTGAGAAGATGAGATTCAAAGAAGCAACTGACAAGTTTAAAAGCTTTAATTTTAAAATAGATATTTCTGACTCTCTGCCATGTGGAATAGCAGTTCACATATGTACACATATTTACATAAGACATCTTTTACAAAAAAAAAACTACAAAAAAAAAATTACAATAAATTCTGACAGCAAGCAAGGCTATTACTTTGAAGGCTTTCATTCTAAAATGATAAATATCCATCTTGAAAAAAAGTTTGTAAGACAACACAAGGGAGGGGAAAGTTAAAAAAACAACAACTGAGCTTTACTTTCATGCAAGCAATCAGAAAAGAGAGAAGGGGAGTTTTTTCAAAAGTTGGATATCTCATTTTAAAATCAAACTTCATTTACGTGCAGTTATGTGTAGTAAATGCTATGTAACTGTTGATAAACTAGTGATTGTAAATTAATGCAGTGGATTAAAAAAAGCCATAACATAACTGTATTATTTTATGCATCCGAATTCAAGAATTTGAAGGTATTACAGGAAACATGTTAACAGAAAGTTAAAATTAACTTGTAAAAACTCCTTCGCTTTTCTTAATATAAGAAACACGCACATATGTACAAGTGGTCTGTAACATGGGATGCACATACGGAACATGTGCAGTGGAAGGCGTGATGAATGCGCAGCGTGCATTCATGGACGTGACATTTACACAGGATAAAACATTTCACATGTTGCGAATGGAAGGCTGTGTCATTTACAATACAACCAGTGTGTGTAGTTTGGGGCAACACAGGTTTGGATTACTCTTCAACACAACGTACATGAGAAAAAAAAAACCCTTTTGGAAATACATCGGTCAATTGAAGGTATTATCATAAACTTCCCGAAAACAATGTTCAAATTAAAAACAGACTAAAAAAAAAATAACAACAAAATGTAAAGAAAAAAAAAAAGGAATTAAACCCTTAGGCTATAGTTTCAAATTCTACTTCATGTGCAGGATAAAAAAACTGAAACATTTGTGTAAAAACATTTGATTTATGGTTTGTATTATGAAATCCCTTGTGCAAACATATAAATCCCTCTTATGTCCTTCTATCATTGCATCCAGTCGCTCCCAAAACTAGAACTCAAACAAAACCATCAAAACCAAAATGAAAAAAAATCCAAATCCAATCGCAGGACTTAGTGCTACACTATCGAAGACAGTTCTTATGTTGTTTTAATTTGATGCAATTAATTATTTTATAAAGATTAAGTCAATTCCTCTGCATAATGTTGCACGCCCTGTCCCACTGGTGGACGCTGTTGTTGTTTATGTCTTTCTCCCTTTCCTCCTTCTAGCTACAAAACATAAAATACAGCGATATGAGGAGTTGGAATCTAAACCCACAAAGTCAGTGAAGAAACTGTCAAGTGGTTAAACGTTTTTTCTCTCTTGTTTTCTTTTCTCCTTTTTCTTTTCTTCCTTTCCTACAGTCATTTGCAGTATCAACTCATCCTTTACTCTTATGCCGCAGTCTATTTAATGTATTGCTTACGTCCAGCTGTAGAACTGTATGTATGCATGTGATGTCATGTATCATGTCATCTCTACATGTTAAATCACTTATGTAGCTTCACTGTTCAAAAAACAAAACAAAAACGTAATTGTATAACATGTACCCCTTACATGTTTTGTCTATGTTTTGTTTTGTGTTTAAGAGAAATATAACGTAGTGTTGTCCCAAACCAGACTCAGAGATGTACTGCAAATGTCAATGTCTTCACACGAGCATTCAAGTGGATTATTACAATTAACTCATATTCCCTTATAATTCATAGTTAAAAGTCCTTTCTTACTGATGAACGTCAAGACTGGCCTGACACTCCTGTGTATTATCGCCTGTATTCAGTGACTATGTGTGATAATGCACAAGAATAAAGCCAGCGTAAAGTTGAGTAACGATGTCTTCATGGAAAAGGCTGCAGGTTCAGAGGATCACCGTCCAGGTAAAGTTCTGCTGGTGGGACAGGCCCATCCCGGACTGACCAACTAACGATGGTATTGAACTCAAAGGAACACACTGATTTCTCTGGCAAACTGTGTGGGAAACACTGCATGTGCTTTTGTGCCAGAAATCCCGGTGCATTCCTTCAACTCCGCAATCGACATTGCATCGTCTTAAAAGCTCCTGAAGAACTTGAGGGAGAGTTCGTAGCTCAGGAACATGGTGGCGCTCATCGGGAAGCCTCGGATGGCGTTCACTGATGCACCACGGAAGAAGACCTGCAGGCAAAAATACATGGAGGATTTTAGGGACGACACATCAGTGCAAGAACTAGTCATTACTTAACAAAGGAAAAGCACAATATTATATGGTTTGTTTTGCTTCAGGTGAAACCGCCCTTCAATAACCTGACTCGCACTGACCAGAGGAGCTCGTTCAAGCTCTGGCCCCTCAAACGCCGATGACTGTCTGCTGTTTATCTCATGTTCAGACTGCTGTGTCAGCAAAAGGTTTTCTGTGCACGAGGTGTGATACTTTGGATGCATTACATAACCTGAAAGGTGCTTATTTAAGCCTTAGATCACACCACAACCTGAAATCTGTTTTGTCTGAGCCCTGACACCAGGAAGCTGTCTTCCGTCTGATCTGCCGCCGGTCTCATGACTTTGGAGGCGACCTGAGTTCCCATAATTCACCTTATGTGACCCGAGCTGAAGCTGACGAGGGCCGGGACACTGCTGCTGGCATTTATTGACCCATCAAAAGAAATAAATCGTTACAGAGGAGTAAAAAAAAGTTCTGGACAACAAAAAAGTATATAGGGGATGAAGTTCACTTTTTGGCTCACTTCAGCTCAGGTCTTATATGAAACCCATTTTATTACAGTAGGACAATGTCTTACATTATGCAACAGTTATCCCACGCCCTGCTGAAAAACTTAAATACTATATATATTAAATGATGGGATGGTAGATTGAGTAAATTAAATGAATTAAATTAATTTTCATTCTCCATAGATTTCGTAATCCTTTCTTGCTGTTTGCTCTGTCCACTTCCAGCATGTAAGTTAAGCGTTATGCATTGGTTGTGACCCAGAGCACATCTGAATGGTCATGACCACTGATTAACCCGTGTTGAGTGACTTGGTGTGATTGACAAAATTGACAAAGGAAGAGTTGAACATGGGGCAAATAACCCCAGTCTGACCCGGGTCAATGGTTTGAAAGACGTATTAGTAAAGAGACAGTAGCAGATTCATACTTTTACTTTAAAATGCGCTGTCTAGCATTTTTTAGTTTTATTCTCCATTTTTTAAATTTCTCGCCGAATGTCTCCACATGGCACAGCTTATTAACATTCACGCAGTTCAGATGCTTTTTAAAGATGCTGTTTAAAGCAACAGGCAGCCAATCAGGAGCCTGTGCCATAGAGAGCCACTGTTTTGCATTGATTTGATTGGCTCACAGTCACAGAGAATGTGCGGTGGCCACCAGGGACAGACTTTGAGAACAGGGAAACCCAACAGTGACCCTTACTGATTTATCCAGCAAATACTAATTTTATCAGTATTTCGGGCTTGGATGGGGGACGATCTGGTGCTGCACACGTGCATGAAATGTGGTGCCAGCTAGCTACTCCAGTGAAAAAGACTTGGCAGGTAGCGCGAGGCCTTGGACGGACGCCGAGGTTTCATTCACAGACAGAAACACGTGGACCGCTGCGCTTCCAAAAAATTCCAAGAAGAGATATGGCAGACGTCCGAGAGCCTCCCTCTGCTCTGGGTCACTTTTCTAGGGGATCCACGCTCTCAACGATCATAGCATCTGCTCCATTTACAGTAAATCAGCTGGTACAGCATACAGTGTGTAGTCAGTGAGTTGTATCCAACATGTATTCAAACAGAGAAGAAGCCAAGTCACAGTGTCTGCAAGCTTGAGGAGGCCAAATTTAAGGCTTTTACAGACTCCTCAAATGTTATGGAATTCGATTTTAAGCCAGTCTAAATGTTTGCCCAGCTGTTTTTAGAAAAACAGGACAGAAATCATAGTGAACAGGACTCCCCGTGCACAGCCTGTATTTGCAATCAGAAGCTGGTCGGTTGCAGGAACATCTCACACAAATTTATTTCCTCAAGGTTGAGCGAACCTGAGGAAACTGTTTTATTTGACTTTTGTTACATGCCACATTGGCTGAGTAACACTGAATTTAAAGAATCTGTCACAAGAACTGTCTAATTTTACATGTGCATCAAACTGAAATCTGTAGAAAATAAGGCTGCTTAACATGGTGTGTCTTTATTTGCTTGTTTCATGCTTCTATGGTAAATCAAACCAGATTTCCCTTCCAGAAAAAAAAAAAGTTTAGAGTTAAGTGAAGTGGAGATGTGGCTTACTTGCAGTCCCTCGGTCTTGTAGCTGTTGATGATGCAGTGCAGGATGCCCTTGTACTTCCTCTGCAGTTGAGCATCGGCCTGCATTCGGCTCTTCACCACATCAGCCGGGGTGGCCGTCACCCAGGAAATTGACCCTGAGGGCAAAGAGGTCAGCGAGCTTTAGGTCCAATGGACAGCAAGACACTGACACTGCAGCCCTTCCCTTGCCTTGCAAACACTCATTACTTACAGATTTTACAGACAACAAAATTAAATCTAGTTTACCTGCCTTAGTACTGATTTTCAGCCAAATATCTCTGACAATGATGTCAAAATCTTCTATGTTTCTAAACTCAATTACTTGAGTGTTTGTCTGCGGAAACAGCACCTTAATGTGTTTTTGGCACAAGGTGAAGTTAATTTGATTAGACAACAAAACCAGATTATATATTCTGGATATCAGCAGCTTAAGATGTTTCCAAATTTTCTAGCACAGGTGTTAAAATGGACATTAGCAAGTGGTTACTCTACAAACCATCCACAGTTACAGTCTGTTCAAGAACTCTGACCGAAAACCTAAACATCCACATCTCCTTGATTTAGGGCACACAGCTGTTTTTACTTCTGGCCCTCTCTCCCACACATGTTGCCTGTATCACGTGGCCGGCATCTGGAAGGCATTTTTCTTGTTGCAACAAACTCACTTGGACCTGTGAGACCCGAGATTTCCCACTGCGGTGCAGACACAGTCCACAGGCCTGCACGGCAGGTCTTCTGAGGATACAGGCCCCCCTCGGCAGTGTCAGGACTCATGTCAAACACTGCGGTCAGCTGTTTGTAAGTTTGTAAGTAAAGACATACACACCCCTGCTCTACAAACCACAACAGTTACAGGAAACCTAACCCCTAAAAGCCTTTTACAGTTAATTCTCCAGTGATTTAACAAAGGAGCTGTGAGTTTTAAGTTATTGGCTCTCACCCTCTCTCGTCAATAAAATCAAATACATTTTGTATTCCAATCAACCACCTGATGCAAATGATGTCACCTGCACCCAGGTTTTGATGAATGCTCTGATTGCTCAATAATCGACTATACATATTAAATGAAACGCCCCATAGCTAGACAATAACCAGATACTTGCCAAACTAGCCAAAACATCTCAGCCTCCATTACTGCTGGTGTTGATTCTCCAACACTGAATATTTAAAACCAAAAGGCAGAAATACTGTCCTCCAGTGGAAAGTTTTGTCTCAGTGCTACAAGCTAACCACCAAAAACTCCACCAAATACTAGAATTCCTCACTGATTTTAAATTATTGCACTGGATCTTTCAGAAAACAGTCGGAAATGTCCACATGTGAACATCGTGACATTTACAGTTACCCTGCCTGGCAGCAACCTAAATTTTCCAGGAAACAAGCAAGAGAACTAACCAAGACCATCCTGTGGTGTAACTCAAACAGCAATGTAGACCCCAGCTGTTTACAACATCAAGGATACAAATAAACATCGGTTTATATAAGCCAGTATTCAAATCTAGGCCAGTACATAGTTTTATGGATAATAACAAAGGACATAATGAGAATCAAGTTATTCTGCAAATAAGACCAATGAAATAATCACAGATCTATTCTATAATGTGTTATATATATGGCAAATTACTAGTAAATATATGGATTTTCACCATCGACCAAAGTTACCAAAAGCCATAGCAGGTTACCATCACTGCCCCCTGGAGTTTGGAAGAGGAGTTACAAGTCCAGTTAAGTCCAAACTCAATTTTCAGACTACATGTAAATCTTAAATAAAAGCACCCTGACACATTTTACCCTCCATCAGCATGAGAAACACTTCTAAACACCACCAACACATTAAAGTTGCAACTTTCTGCCTTGAAATTAAAATTCATCGTTAGTCTCATCACCCCTGCCCTCAGCTGGTCCACACCTGTCGGCCCTCTTGATGAAATCATCGAGCCTGAAGCTGAGATAACATTATTTGCTTTTGGTACACTTTAATTAAGGCATGAACACACACACTGCTAATACAGACTATACCCTATTTATTTCTGGTTATTTCAGTGTTAAACTGCAGCTTTAAAACTCCAGCCACCACACTTACCAGCCAGTCCACCAGCCAGCCAAATGGAGCAGGGGTGTGGGCTGGACGTGTCGTCAGGCGTCAGCAGGTTGCAGAAGATGGTATAAGGGATGAAGTAGAGTGTGTATCCAGGCACGTCCCTCAGGACCATGGCTCCAGCCCCCCTGTACAGCCCCAGGACGCCTTCAGTCTGCAGGATGCTGCTGATGCAGTGGATGGGGCCTCTGTAGAGTCTCTGGCCCGGGATATCGACGGAGCTCAGGGGGATGTTGGTGCTGCTCGATGCATTGCCGGCAAGTTGCAGGTTCTCTGGATAAAAGAAAATCAGACATTATACGCAAGTTAGTGAATGTGGATAAAAGAAAAGTAAGGGCTTGGCCAACCTTCACGGATAAGGTAAGATGGACTTTATTGATTTCTGACGGTAAATTGCATCATTTCTACGGGAAACTATAGAGGTGGCAGGAGGTGAATGAAGAGTAAAAAGTTCTAAAGGTGGTGAATAAAAAGTTAATGAATGATAAATTGACTAAGACAAACTTGTAACTGAAGAAAAGAGCTTCTTTTGAAGACCCGTGAGATGCTCTCCTGGTGGAAAGGGGCTCTCTCTAACAGCGGTGGGTGACACATTTACAAAGTGACGGCGTGTGTGTGAGTGTGCAAATCTGCATCGTCGACTGTTCACATGCACAGTCTTACAGATGGCTGCTATTTTCATGAATCTGTGCAATCAACCTACAGCAGCTGCCACCCTGCCTAAAGCAATTAAAAAAACAAAGTCCCGTCAGAGCCTCTGGCAACTGCTTCATATCATCAGTTTGTCATGTTCAATGCATGCTACGAGTTATTTTGTGATGAAGTGTTGTAGTTGTTGCACTTGCTTTCCCTCAACCTGCCTGGTCTAATTTTACCGCAGTCACCTCAGCGACTTCCTGCTTTTTTCCTAGAATGCCTTTATAAAGAGTTGTTTTCTTTTCTTTTCGTATTTAAAAGGGTGACTGTTCCTTTAAATCTGCATTGATTTTAGCAGACACCACCAGAAAAAGAATCTAGGGCACTGGGTGAGATCGTGGAGAGACTGACCCGATGACATTTCGTCAGCTACAGCGTGTCCATCTCTGACTCTTTCAGTGCCTTGCCACAGCTGTACATATATATATTTTTTTTAATTGTAGCTGATAAACTGTCTTACTGTCACTTTTTATAATCCTATATCAAAGTACGAACAGGGTGACGTGGACCACATCCGCGCAATTCAGATATCGCAATCACATAAAAGTAACTGAAAAGCTGTTACTGTCTGACGTCTCTGGCACTTTGTACTGCGATATCAACAGGCTACATCTATATATATATGTATAAAAAAATCTGGGCCAGAGTGACTCACTGTTGGATGTCGTTCAAGAGTAATCAGTCACCGGATGATTCTGATGACAACAGACAAGTGTCTGAGCCTGACTGACACTATAAACAACATGCAGTAAAACTCTCATGCCTCATTTCCTCCTACAATCAAACCGTCTGCCCTCACTTTTATTGTTTTACAGTTGAACAGAGTGATGTGGCTTGTCCATCCTGTCGCTGTCCTGCAACAAAAACTGCAGACTGGTCATTTTTGCAATGGGTGCAGCTGAAGTGAAATCTCAAACATCCCAGCATGCCCCCCGTGGCTCCATCACTGAGGTCCTCAGAGAACTATCAGTGGAAAACTACCGGGCCGGAAAAAGAGCGCTAGTCAAAACAGCTTGTTATGATGTGGCTGCAGATGATGCATTCTGTAATGTTCTAAGTAACAGTGAATAGTGTGATAAGGTTGATTTTTTTTTTTCCAAATGTTATCTTAACTGTGAAACATGAAGCTACACTCTGAGTTGTAGCTCAGCTCAGTTAACTTGAACAAACTGTAATGTAGATAATTAATAATGTTAATGTTAGGATAAAATATTACAAGATTTGTTAGTGAGTGTTAACAGAGCAGTGATAGTGAGCCGGCTGACAAGCGAAGAGTGCTGACATTATCACATAAATGATAATAATGTATCAATGATGAAATTATGAGTTCATGGAAGAAAAAAAATCAACACGTCTGACACTATAAGCATCATTTCTGCCAAGTTAAGTTCTGTTTGGACACCATCAAAAATCTATTTGCCAGTAGGGACGGGATCTATCTGTCAGCGGGATTTAATAATTTGAACATTGGAACAAAAGGCAGTTCAGCAGGCAAAGCATATTCATTGAAGAGTACAAATACATTAAAAAAATTGCTTGATTAGTCTGTATTTGCTCTTTTATTCTGACTTTGCCTGGGTTTTAACTTTGAAGGAAAAGTTTGGCAAACAGACCAGATATTGTGCTTCATCACAAAAATTAAAGATAAAACACAAGACAACAGTTTTTTCATCTGCTGGGATAATGTAAATCTGCATTTGCAGTCTGATTTTGATCATGCACTTCAGCATAAAATATGTTTCTTTTCCTCCTTTCAAAGTGTGCACACAGAGCCTACAGGGCCTCAAGAAAACTAAAACCAGTTCACTTGGCAGGACATGCAGAGTCAGCATTTGTAGTCTCAATTTGACCAGGGGACTATTTTACCTTTGGAACAAAGACTCCTTTTATTTAAAAAGGACAATACATGTCTGCTTGCACTGAGGCAAAGAAAGCCCACAACAAAACCAGTTCCCCTGTTAGCACTGGCTCGGTCTGCATTTCCACTTGCATTCTGAATCTGAACTTTATTATCTGGAGTTAGAGCCCATCTACTTCTGCTCTACATCAAGTTTGCATTTACCCAAACAACTGCATTGCAGGAACATGTAAATTAGATTTAATCATGTCCTCATTTTCTTTTGTTTTATAATACAAACTGTACAGTGTCAAACCTAGCTTGAAAAGACACGGCTGTGACAGTAAAGTGTTTTTCAGGGATTACTTGCTGGAGGATTGAATTTCTTCCTGTTTCTGGAATGAGGAAACCTACATTATCGTTACTGACTTAAAACCACTGACTGTCCTTGAAGCTTTGGAAAACACTGCTTCACTCTTCCTGCTGCCGGAGGGAAACACACAAACCCCCGAATCAAATTCACCTGCTAGGAGCGACTGTGTCTGCATCTGCAGTCTGATCTTGACCAGGTCGACCGGGGCTCCCAGTCCCACAGACATCAGGCCGGTCAGCATGCTGGCCACGGTCAGGTCCAGCATGCCACATGGATGTCGACCGTCGCCATAGCGATACTTGCTTATGAATCTCTGGGCGTTGCTGAAGAAGCCAAACACGGCCGAGTTGTAGAGGGTGATGCTGGCCAGCGGGAACGACATGCCCTTGAAAAAGCCTGCGGCCTGCAAAACAACAGGTAGACAGACACACAGAGAGACAGATGCAGTTTAAAACTGGTTGCCAGAATCCCCAAAATACAAATAAAAAACATCACATTTTTTCTTGATTAAATGTGATTTTCAGACAGTTAATGAGAACATGTTAACCACAGCCAGCAGCCCACAGAAATGCAAAATGGTGAACAGAAGGTATTTGCTGGGAGTATCATTTCTTCTTGTGCTTTTATGGGAAAAATGTGGGGGTGTTAGGGTTAGGAGTTTGGGAGACGCATGATGAAACTGTAACACAGCTGTCCAATGCCCTCATGTATCATCTGACCACTGAGACAAGCGAGTCCGCGATAACGTACAAGGAATAAAGAGCTGACACTGACGCCTGGCGTGGTGACGAGTGATTCAGATTAACTGTCTTGGCGGTGTCTTGTTGGTATTCATAAGAAATATTTTGTCCTGGTGATTCCGGTTGAGCAACCGATCATACTCCTCCCTTCATCGTTTTTATCTCCTACAACTGGCGACATCAAAGATACAGAAAATGTGCGATGAAGTGAAGCTTTCATGATGCTTGTAAGCAAAAGGGCAAAGAAAAATCATTTTAAAAAGGATAACAGTGATAAAGCAGTATGTTCAGGTGGCCTGTTGTTGTGCCACTGACAATAAATCACATTTTACATAAAGGTGTAGTTGTTTTATGCGAGCCCTTTGGCCAAAGATTCATTTTCCTCATTATTAATAGTAGTATTAGTGAAAATAGTAGTATCTGCGATTTATTATACTATTGCAGGAATTTTTGAATTTTTTTTGTTTTTTATTCAGCTAATGCAAATGTTTTTTTTCACACTCAAACGTCTATTTACATGCAGGAATGGGATCTATCTGTCAGCAGGTTTTAATAATTAGGTTTTAAAAATTAGCTTTTTACACACTGCATTTTCACAATCAAAAATCTATCCGCCAGCTGGAATGAGATCGACCTGTCAGCGGGTTTTAATAATGTGATCACAAGCATCACAGAATGGCCGCAATGTGCAGCTTGTAGGTGTGTGTGTCTGTGTGTGTGTGTGTGTGTGTGTGTGACCCCTGCAGTGTTTTCCTGATGATCTGGACACAAGCTTAGCTGACACTTGCTTGTCTTCCTGCCAACACACGGCTGACTGTTTCCTGATTGGCCACTTTGCACCTTCCATTCAAATCTGCGCTTTTTGAAAACAGTTGTGAGGTCACCGTACTTTCTTGAACGAACGGTAGCAATGACCGGTGTGAACGGGGAAACAGCTGCTGAGAGCAAAAGACTACCGCTCAAGTTTAGTTCATGTTAACTGCACAGCTAAACCTGCAGGCACCTGACATTTCCGAGAACATCCCAGCACAGGGAAACCTGAGTAATAAACAGTGGGTGTGTACAGGTTTTGGCGCGAGCTCGATGCTGAACATGAACTAACGTGAACTGCAATGTTTATTGGCATCATCTGAAAAGTATTTGCTGGAACAGTCCGATAAGTCGTTAACTGCACCCATGTTCCTGTGACTAGACAAACACGAGTTTGTTCGATCATCCAAAAGCAGTAAGTTGATTTAGTTCAGTCACAAGCAGCACAGAATCTGCACCCTGCACTGATATCAAGGTTAGACTGATTTGGCAATTTATTATCTATCATTACCTGATATCAGCCAGTCAGTGTCGTCTATCTCTGATAAGATGGACAGTCTGACTGATAGATGGATTTTATAACTACTACATTGGTTGTCTAGTGCAAGACCTAATCCCAGATTGAAGTGTGCATGATTATGTGTCATTACTGGCATTATTGTTTTTCATTATTATTATCCCTGGATTCAGTGTTTTCAGGGTTGTTGCGTCCCATGGTACATCTAAATGCTGTTTCCGAGGCGTTTCCACCTGAAGAATAAAATTATGGTGGAAGCGCTGAATACTATCATCTGCAAATTTGAAGACATTAACAAATCTGAAGAAAATGATACCTGACACCATGGCCTATATCAGCTGAGAGAAAGAGACAGACAGTATGGTTGGAAAAAAATCAATCAAACTTCAAACTCCACTCTAAAAATAAAGAGTCAAGGTGGTCTTGAGGAGTTGCTGCATTTATAACGCGAAGGAAGAGCGATATCAGTGCTGATGATTATTGGACGCCACAACTGGTCAATATTGTGAGAAAAAAAAGAGCTCTCTGGCAATCTTCAGTCATTGTTGCATCAGGAAGAAAGGGAAGATACTAGGAACTTAATTATAATGCCTGTCTAAGAAAAGACACGTCAGAGAGTTAAAAGGCCGGTCGGTTTTAATCACAAGTCTTCTTCTTCCTCTTCAGGGCCAAACTGTGGTTGAAACCGGTTGGCTTTTCCTTTTTTTTTTTTTCTTTAACTCTTTCACAAGCCACCTTTAATTGATTCCTGGCATCCTGATGCAAGAGTGCCTGCAGTTTCACTCTGAATAACATCGATACTGATTTCTCCACTGCCGTCCAGAAACCCTTTCTGACGGAGAAACAGAATCACACCCGTCGCTGACCCTGCGTCACAAGACAATGTGGTTTTAAGTGTTTTGTAACATCCTTCAGTCATGAGACAAATGAGACAAATTCCCTTGCTGCTCTAACTGGAAATATTTGACCATGACGATTAATACTATGTGACTCATCATAGTTTGGTGTTGGAGTTTGTCTTTGTGGGGCGCTGCACTGACCTGAATGTGACACCTTGACTGGATTCCCTACAGGAATATGGGTCACTATGATCATTATTATCACTGGAGAGTTTTACTGTCTAGTCCTCGGTGCTGCTTCAGGGGTTAACTGTATCTACCCTCATCTAATTTGTGATCCTTGATGGCGGAGGGGGTATTCGTGTCTTTGTTTTTGGAAAGAGCTGCTGCTGTTGAGTCTTTTGCATGTACATATTTGACGGTTTCAGCTCCACAAACAAATATGCACCAAGCGACACTGTAACGGGGTGAGGAGAGACGGGAAATCGCGGAGGACCGAAAGCATCGCGAACACAGAAAACCTCTGGATGGATGGAGTGCAGCGGTGGCAGACTCTTTTGAGTGAACTGTTCCTTTACAACAACTAAAAACAGTTAGAGTGATCTCATGCTTATGGAAAATGAGTGGGGAAAAAAAATCAAGCTGGAATTCGATTATGCTGAATTAGACAGGAATTTTAAAGAAGACCAAGGACCTAGAGTTCAACATTGAGAGAGAGAGAGAGAGAGACGGGATGATAAAGAGACAGACAGGTTGCTTACGGTTTCCTTCCTGTAGATGGTGAGGACACAGTGCAGCATGTTCTTATATCCTTTCCCCGCCTGGAGACGAGTCTGGAGGAGAGGCAACACATCAGAGTCACTGCTTCGACAATACATAAGCACTAAAAGACTATAACTGAACAGAACCTGCCAGATTCAGGATTGCACAAAAAGACATTTATGCATTTTCCCATCAGTCATATATAAACTCTAGTAATATAGTCATATGAAAAGTACAACAATCATCATTTATTTCCTACAGGTTATTATAGGTTTACATTTTTTGCTTTTTTTTCCTTCTATTTTTCCTCTGTTTTTTTTTTTCTATTTCGTTCTGACTTTTTGTTTCCAATGTCAATGCAATGGAGATGCTCAGTTTTAGTTCAGTTTTTTATTAGTTTCAGTGTTTGTTTTTGTCATATAGGGTATATTGTCTTGTTTTTGTTTCTGTTTCAGTTCTCAAAAATGTTTCCTCACACCTAGTTGTCATAATTTAATTCATTTTTGTTAATGATAATAACCTTGGGACCACAGTCATCAGCCATTACCAGCCAATCAGATTTCTGTGCTTTCCTGGTTCCCTACTGATGTGATTTAGGTTTTTTTTGTTAGAACAGTAGTTCTTCCTGGAAAGGGTTAAAGGGAGGTTAATTCAGGACATTCAACGCCTCCCAGTTCTCTCCAACTTTTTTCTGAAAGATGACAGGAATAAATGTCTATACTTGAACTACCGCTATATCCATCCTTCGATCATTTCATTTTAACTCAGGAAAACATGTAACGTTTAACAAAACAACACCAACACATTGAAAAATACACGATTTGTCCTTACATGACTCTGTAGCTCCAGATGTCAAATCAAAATGGATACAATTAAAGCCTCTGGCATCGCCCATGATGAGTCACAACAGAGCTGGAGACGCACGCCAAGCCCATCGTGTGGTAACAAAACATTTTCAATATGGGTCAGGTATTTAAAAGAGGCTTAATTACACTAAAGTCACACCAGGACAACAAGATGTGCTGCAAGAATGCAACTAAGCAGGAGTAGGAGGAGGTTTGATGACGTGCAGGCTTTGGTTCCGTCACACACCACAAACACACAGGTTAGGGCAGCGGTGAAGTTTTGATAATAACACTCTGACAAGTTGGCAGAGCTGATTTGGTTACCTTCACGGTGTCCAGCGGGTGGCCCACAACTACACTGGAGGCTCCTGCGGACGAAAGAGAAAGAACAAAAGAGTTTTTAAAAAGTCAATGTCCAAAATATGGGCAAATAAAATACAAAAGTCGACTGCAAAATGAATAATGCTTCAAAATATTCTCACAGATGTTGATTTATTCCATTTATTTCTGATTAGGGCTGTATGACATGATAAAAAAAAACATATTTTGATTGATTTTACAGATATTGCAACTGAAATACAATTCCATATCATATAGTAATGTTGATTTTTGCATTATAGTTTCCAGTTTCACTGAAAAAAAGTATTAAAATGATGATGGCGTGGTTTTTCCTCTGTCCCAAACGTGTTTTCTCACATCTGGAAAACACAATTTAAAGACCAGGGCATCTCTGTAGCACCATAATACTTTATTTATAGCAATGCTTTGTCACATATTCAATTTATTAAAGCTTCTGTGATTTGATTACTGCACTTGGCCATATTGCAGTTTCTGTAATAATAATACTCTTGTTTATTGTCTGTACAGGTGATAGTAATATATTGTAAGTTAGTGTCTGCTATCCTAGTATGGCAGTTTGGTTTCATGAATTTCTACCACCTCAGCTCTTGAATTCATATTTTTCATGCAGAAAACTTATCTGAAGTGCTGAATTAGAAGAAAAACGACAGACTATAGAGAATCAAAGTGACAGAGGATAACATCTCCCCAAATCACACATTCATGCAAAAGTCAGTCCACGCTGGGCAGAATAATTTAACAACGATGCAAAGATTTAAGCAGTTTTCGACAAAGGTTTTGAGTGTCCGCCGGTGGAAAAGAACAACTCGAAAACAAATGAATTACAGCTGTTTTAGCCTCTGTCCACTGAGCCACGCAGCCCGGCTCGCTGTGCTGATTCTATAAAGAGACTGGACTGGAACCCGAAGTCTGGAAAACTGAACCGGTCCCAGAAAACAGACAGACAAACAAAAATAAAACCCACAATAGCATTCCTATAATATGTAGGTTAGGTCTCCTGGCACTGTGGATGCACAAGCCAACCCTACGAGCCAAATCAAACATGTGGATCAAAAGAGAGAAAGAAGGGAAGAAAAAGGGTAACACTTTGCAATAACAGTACAACAATTAACGTTAGTTAATGTTAGTTAATGCCGTAATGGTTAATTAACTGTTAGTTAATGATTATTATGGCATTTACTAATGTTAATAATATCTACAATAACCCTTAAATGACATATAAATTAATACCTTAGCATGAACAGCATTAGTAAATGATTCTTAGACACATTAGTTAACAGTTAGTTAACTGTTACTTAATGTTTATTAACTGTTACTTAATGTTTATTACGGCATTAACTAACGTTAATTGTTGTACTCTTGTTGTAAAGTGTTGCCAGAAAAAGAAGATAGCAGCCTACAGTATGATATAAATGGACTTGTAATGTGTTTGCGGTGCTTAATATTTAGTTTATGGAGACCTTACTATGGAATTCACTATCTCCTATGGTATCACTGTAACTTTTCTATAATATTCCTATGGAGTTTTATGCATTAGTTGTGTTATCTTCTTTTTCACTGCTCTGAGATTATGATGAAGATGAACAAGACACACTGCAGTCAGACAACACCTTTATCACACTTTATTCTGTATTTCTGGCCCGCTCAATTACAAGGAAAGTGGGTGGGGTGCCAGTATCTGTTATATGCAATATATGCTGTTTGACATGACACAAATTCAGCGGCTCAACATCCAAATGTACGATCATCTTCCAGTACTGAATAGTAACCATACAGCACAGCGGTGAAATGCAGTCAGAGCAGCTATTAACCTCTGGGATTTTCAATAGTTCTTCTTTTTTATTCCTTTTTAAAAATTGTTTTCCATTTTTATTTCAATTCATGTTTAGTTTAAGTTAGTTTTCAGCATAGGGTTTGATAGTTTTTGTTTTTAATCTTTCTATATCTTAGGTTTAGGTCCACTTGCAGTGCAGGATATTTAGCAGGAGTAGAATACTTTTTTTTTTTTTTTTTTTAAGTTATAATGCTAGAAGTTCAGGACAGGTACTTTATGTTTGTAGTTCAAACAATAAATCATAATCTGTAAACACTATATTCTTACTTACATTATGTCCTCCATTATATTTTCCATAAATCCTCTAAAATAAAATCAGAAACACTTAATTCCCATGTTCATTCCTACTTGTTTTTTTTTTGTTTTTTTTTTAGTTTACAATAACTTGCCCTCAGCTCTGTGTCAGTGTTAAGGGCCTCATTCCTGGTTGAGGCCTCTGATAATAGAAACTGCCGCTGCAGCGCCCCTAGCGGCCGCGCCCGCCTGCAGGCATTCCTTCTGAATAGCGTTTGCCCAGAATTAGGGCTCCTGTTGCACAATAGCCCATCTGGCAAAAGATAAATGCATGCTAAAATTACACATTTCACACACTGACATTATTGTATTAGGCTACATCGTTTTAAAAAAAAAAAAGATCTAAAATGAAGCCGGTCTGTTTTTTTTAAATTAACATTAATCAACTTGAAAAAGCCGGGCAATGGATCTCAGAGCTGCAGGAGGGGTGAGCAACAGTCTATGCAAGCCGCACTTGTTTACATTGGATCCCGATGCATGAAAGAGGCTTTTCCTGCAGAACAGAGCGGCTATGTTTCAGTGTGAACCTGTTTATTCCCCGGTGGAAACCAAATTCGGGCAAAAATACAATGCAGTCACATAAAACTGAAATTGAATGCGTGGATCCCGGGTCACCCCCGACCCCGTAACCCCCCATTCACCGGGGTAACACACCGTTTTCTCTGCCTGGGAGGCTCCAGCAGAGGACTAGGAGACAGCAGGGACAACTTTAACTCACTCACCGCCGATCCATCCTGCAATGAAATCATCCAGACGGAAACAGTTTCTCTTTGAGGTCTGCATCTTCAGCTCAGAGCTCCTTTGCGCGTCCGCACCTCATCCAGCCGCCTCTCATCTAGTTGCGAGGTAAACTCCCCAAATAAACTTAAAACTTACTTCACCGTTCATCCACAATCAAGTGGGAGGACCTGCCTCCGTGGAAGAAAAAAGAAAAAACAAAAACCTATTCAGCCTGCGTTGATAAGAGAGTTTGGCATGCCCCCCCGCCAATCAGCGCGGGGTATTCCTGAGTGGCAGTTCTTTCGACCAATCAGCTGCTGGATGTCCAAATGCACCCAGCACCCCTGCAGCCTATAGAGGGGAGGCCATGGAAATGAGCCACGAGGAGAAACGCTGCATACAAATATGTGACCTGTAATCCATACCTGACTCATGGCATAGTCTGCACCTCACCGCCAGTCACTTAGCTCTGTGATATTCCTAAAATATTCCCATGGTAGCCCCCAGTGTTTCTGTGGAGCTCAATTTTGAGTTTATAGTGACCTCCAATGGTCTGAGTGGTCCAAAATATTCCTACAATATCCCTACAATAAAGCAGGGATTAACAATATGACTGTGGTGTACTGCTGTGCTTTGAAGTTATTATATTGCTATAATAATAATAATAGATACTTTGCGGTAATAATAGTATTTTCTCCCTTTAAAACTACTTATAGATAGATATATAGGTAGAGCATTTTTTTCAGGAGGAAGGGAATTGTTTATAATTCAGGGAAACAAGGCGTTATGGTCCTGACCTGTAATAATAATCCTGATAACTGGCCTAATAATAACTGCTTATGTGGTGTGTACTGCTCATGTACTTATCAGCATAGAGATAATAGCAATGAAACACAAATGACCATATGAAATAAAGCACTATTTTCAAAATAAAAGCACAGAATCAGTGTTAAGCTGACAAATGAAGTATGTGAAACACATTTGTAAGAAGAGATTTGAAAGAATGTACTTGACACTTTGGCTGTCAATAAAATTCTACTGAGTCATTTAACACAGTTTACAAAGTGCTAATAGTGGTTATTGAGGTGAAATATCTCTTGACGGCAGACAGGCCCGGCCACACCCTGTAGTAAACTGCAGATAACAGACACAACATCACACGTTTCTTGGAAAATTACCAGAGAAAAACTATTTGGCTCAAGCTGCCCCTTCAGGCCAAACAAACAACAACAATAAAAAAAAAAATAAATCCACATTTCTAATTGTCATTTCCTCACTCTTCTCTATCATCATGGTCCATAATAATGCACCAGAATATTTGGTTTCAATCGAGTGACCTGTGACCTTTGTTCTCGTTACAGTCTGCTGCTTGGGACGCTGGTGATCTGTGAGGGAAAGCTTGCTGACCCCATTTGAAGTTGTTCTGGGTGAGAGTGTCAGTCAATAATGTATTGTAGCTGTACAATCTGCATGTTAGCAGTTTAGGACAGAATGCCTCTCTTCCAAAACAAATATCCTCTCCGTTTGCCTTTCTTCCTATTTCCCCATCTGTTAACAGACTTATCTCATGTCAGTAAACACTGGACTAAACTAGATATTTCTAGATCTACAGCAATACTGCTTATCAGGTTTTTTTGGGTGCTGTCTGTCCTTCCATTAAACATGACGTGTCTCGAACATCACCGGTCAGACTTTGACAAAACATGGAGGAACGATGTATTTTAGCGCTGTTTAGTGAGTTTTCAAAATTTGTAAGGTGTTAACTTCTACTCTGTTAAATCCAGCTGCCTTGAAACTTGCCTCAAAAACACAGGGAGTTTCTTCTAGCCCGCTATAAGGGTTAAGTCAGGGGGTGCCGTCCTGCTTGTTGAAAACTTGCAGGCATGTGAAGCCCTTTGAGACTGTAAACAGCGATATTGCGCTTTAAATAAACTTGAACTTGAATCCGCCACTCCTTCACCGCTGGTCCAGTTTTGATGAAACGTGGTGGGAGTGAGGCGTCTTGTTTCCAATTGGCTCACGTCAGGGTTGCATCATTTGGCAGGGGCAACATGTTCATGCATTTTATATGGTCATCATCTCTCCATTCAAACTCTGTGTGTATAAGATAACAGACTTGTTGGTCAAGTCCACCAGCTGAAACCCACTTTTTTGGCAGCTGATAGGAAGACACCCACTTTAGCTTGGTCACTGTTAAGGCCAAGTTATATTTACTTACAGAGGGCACAAGCAGCTTTGTCAGACAGTAGAAAACAAAGGAGACAAATACAGTCAGCATGGGAGATGACAGTGGGGAATTAAACCCGTAACCCTGGCTGTGTTAGTGCCTTGCTCTATTAGCCAACACAGGATCAGAGTGTCTAAGCTGCTTAACCTGAAACCTGAAAATTATTTTTCTATTGTAAAAAACTTCCTCCTTTACGTGTTGCTGTGAAAAATCTTGCACTGTATATCCAAAATGGCAGATTTTGAGAAACTAATAAAAACAGACTTGATTTTATCTTTAATTAAAGGCAGTTTTGGGTTGTCCAATAGGGCTGTCGGCTGTGTAGTAACCTGACTTCTGCACAGCACAACTGATGGTCCCAACCCCATTGATAAAGCAAGAAATTCCACTAATTAACCCTGATAAGGCACACCTGTGAAGTGAAAACCATTTCAGGTGACTACCTCTTGAAGCTCATGGAGAGAATGCCAAGAGTGTGCAAAGCAGTAATCAGAGCAAAGGGTGGCTATTTTGAAGAAACTAGAATATAAAACATGTTTTCAGTTATTTTACCTTTTTTGGTAAGGACATAACTCCACGTGTGTTCATTCATAGTTTTGATGCCTTCAGTGAGAATCTACAATGTAAATAGTCATGAAAATAAAGAAAACGCATTGAATGAGAAGGTGTGTCCAAACTTTTGGCCTGTGTGTGTGTGTGCAATACCTTTCTTACTGTTTTTCTTAACTTATTTTATTATTATTATTATTTTTTTTACTATGTACATATTTCTTTTAGTACTTCTTATTGATTGTTTGTAATG
>OMLB01061239.1:0-53207 GCA_900302555.1 Myripristis jacobus
CGACATGACACGTGTTCTCATGCATGCATACAAGCCACTCACCTTCTGTGACCGACGCTGACACACCTACAGGCATCATCGTGCTCACACACACACACACACACACACACACACAAACACACGTACACACACACGCTCATGCAGACACATTAGAAAGTGTGTGTGTGCTTGGCCAGTGGCCTGTGTGCCAGAGATAGCATTATGAAGTGAAGGCATTATTGTCGCTGTCAAGGGAGTGCTTCTGTAGTGGAGAGCCAATACTGGGCTGTGCTGTAGCGCCGTGTGCTTGGTGCAGGAGAAGTCCTTCCTCTCCCTCTCTCTTCTTCCATCTTTTCATTCTCTCCTCTCATCTATTTGTGCTTCTCTATTACCTCTCTCTTTGCTGCTCACTGTTCCTCCTCTCTTTCCTTCTTTCTACCCACCTTCTTGATCTGCTCTTATTTCCCCGTCCTCCTCTCTCCGTTCACCCGTCTCTCCTTGCTCACTGTGTCCCTTCAACTGCTTCCTCAATTATCCCCAGTGTCTCTTTTCATCTCTCTCTCTCTCTCTCTCTCGCCTTGCCTGTCTCCCTGCACCTTTCGCCCTCTCTCCTTCTGTCTCCCTGTCTCTCTCCCTCTGTCTGTCTCTCTCCCCTTCATGAACAGTCCACAGGCTCTTCAGTCCCTCCTGCGATGCCTCGTTCTTGCTGGCTTGATCTCATCTGCTCACAGGGGATTAGTCTGAGTCTGAGTCTGAGTCTGAGTCTGAGTCTCAGGGAAAGTGACTTGGGGAAACAGCCGGCTCTATATGGCAAAAGATAACACCTCCTTCACACAACCTGTCCTCCACGCTGGTGTGCGAGTGTGTGAGAGAGGAAGACAAAGTGATAGACGGAGGGAGGATGTGTGCACATGTTTGTTCAAGCGAGTGTTTGCTCATGAGTATAGACATGTGTGATTGCCATGCAGAGTGTTGTGTGCTTGTGTGTGTGTTTATAAGCTTAGCATGTGCAATATGATTGGTTTTCTTTGATGTGTGCATATCACAGAAGTGTGTGTGTGTGTGTGTATTTACCTTGTTCGCCATGTATATGTGTCTATACCAGTAGTGTGACGCTGTGTTCATCTTTCCATCTGACATCCTCGGCTCATGTCTGCAGATTATCACTGTGTTGGTATTAATACGCACACAGCAGTGTGTGTGTGTGTGTGTCTCTGCGTGTGTCTCTGTGTGTGGGTGTGCATCTGCTTAATTCTGAGTTCTAAATTTGCATCAAGTTATTTATCTCTGATTTGGATCTCTCTCTCTCTCTCTCTCTCTCTCTCTCTCTCTCTCATTTTTACTGTCTGTTTTTAATGTTGCTCTCTTTGTATTGTGTGTCTATTTTTGTGTGTGTGTGTGTGTGTGTGTGTGTGTATTTGCAAACTGTGCTTTCAGGGCTGTCTGATCTCTGGCAATTAGAGACATGATGCTTTAAGCCCACTCCCAAATAGATCGAGCTAAAGGAAGAGAGTGAGAGAGAGAGAGAGCGAGAGAAGGTAAAAGACAGAAAGTGCTGGAGACACAAGAAAACGAATCAGGGAGGGAGAGAGTTAGCGAGAAGGGAGCGAGGTGGGATGAAAGGCAGAGCCTGAGGTAGTGTCTCAGCCTACATTTAAGAGTAGCCCACTGGGGTTAACTGAGCCCATGACGATAGAGCACTACAGCACTCTCCCTCCATCTTGTTGTCTGTCTGTCTGCTTCCCTCCTTCCCCTCTCACTTTCTCCTCTCCACTTTCCATTTTTGTGTTTTTTGTTTTTTTGTTTTTTTGTTTTTTGACTTTTGAGAACATGAAAGGTAGATACTAGAGAGACGGGAGAGGAACATGAAGGGACCGGAGCTGGATGACAAACTAGTGGTGGATGTCTCTGTGGTTTTCTCGCCAAGAACATGAGAGTAAAATGTTATCCAACTCATACGCGGTGCACAGTACATGTTATCCCACTCAGGATGGCATAGAGTGCTCTTTCCCAGTTCTCCAAATGTGAAGCAAAACAAAAAACCCTCTAAAAACCCATCAGATTAACACTGTTTAGTCTGCTGTTGAGTCATAGCAGGTCATTATGTCCTCATGCTGTTTCTGCAGTGTTAGTCTATATGCTAACTTTGTTGAATTGATGCTTTTATTTCCTATTCAACTCAGACATAAAATAGTTGTGTCAATCTTTGGCTTAAGATGTTCACTTTGGTTCATTATTCATCAGTTGGTGAATCGATTTAAGAACGTTTTTTCTTTTTGGGATTTGGGGTTGTAAAACATGATTCGAGTCAATGATTCAATTCAATACTATAAGCAAAATTTTTTTCTCCATTAAATATACGTGCAGTAATGTAAGACTGACCTTTTTCTCTGAAATGTGAAAAAATGAGAAAACAATTTCTTAAACATTATTAATTCTAAAAACAAAAAGGCAGTAGTGACTATTTTGTTTTCTGTTAGATCAACACGTTACTTTTTTTTTTTTTTTTTTAAGAATTGTTAATGAATTGATAGAATACCTTTCATTTTGATTTGGGCCAAAGTCAGAGCCATTAATTCTATGTATTTCTTTTAGCTGATTGATGTAATTGAATTGGCAGAATTTTTAGCTGATTGCACTCCTACCGTCCATTAGAGTCGGTGTGGTCAGTGAGCTGTGTAACAGCTGCTGGACCGAGGCACTTTAAGACACAGTGCAACGTAATGAATTGACATTTCATAATGAACCTGAGAGGAAGTTCTTCACTGCGCCTGTACAGGAACCGCAATTATCTAGCATCAGCAGATGAACCATAATCACACTAAAGCACATACTCAGTGATGTTACAGCTTTCATGCAAAAGGTCACCAAGGCAATTCTCGTCTGCGATGTTTACTTCCATGTGATGTTCATAAATACGGCTAGAAAGGAAGGAAAGCTAGCGGTTTGTCTTGCTCTAGTTACCCTTAATTATTTAGCACCCAGTTCATGAAGCGCAGATATTGTAGATGTACTCGATGGGCTTAAAAAACGTGTTTGGAGTGCACATTTAACCAGTCGGGTTGCTTGGCTGGAGCTGCTTATATGAAGACGCAGTACAGTGGAGTACAGTATAGGAAAGTGCAGCATTAAATATGGATAGTCCTCTCAAGGCTCTACTCCTGTTGTGTAGCATGACAGTGCCATCTGTTATTGGCTGGCGTTCAGGCCGGCCCTAACCAAAAGATAGAGACTGTTTTTGTTGTTGTTTTTTCCCCCTTTGATGTTATGATGACATGATAACGCAACTTTTTATATATAACCGGTCTGATGTCAGCCTGCCAACGTGAGAATGAATGCGGTTCAATCACTAGAAATTCCTTGTTCAATTGCCAGATAAATACTCGCCTCATTAGACCTCCTGTGTGTACGCTGTGGATTTAGATTTATGTAATTACCAAGGGACCTTGTTGCATTTGGATTGGTTGGATTTATGCGCGAGGGCCACTGTCAAACTGCTAATGTGCAAGAGTGACATAACAGTTTGTGGGGACTCATTTAGTTAATGGGACTATTGAGAAGCTAAGTCATGCTATAATCTTCTGTTTGAATTTTAATTCAAACGCAGCGTGCCACATTATTAATGGAGGAATGGGGAAGTGAAGTGGAGCGCTACCCGTCCTAACTCAAACATTTTGATGCTGAACAGGTGCTGATATGACATCCTGCGCCATCATTGCAAACCCGTGTAGCCTAAACACTGTGCCAGAATGAATGATTAGACAATGTCTGCAGCTGCATCATTTTGTGAAATAAGGACCTATTTTTTCCAGTTCAAAACACTCTTTACAGCTGTTTTAAGTAATTGATCATTGATTATCCCGCTACCATGTTCATTTGCCAACAATATGCAATAAAAGCATTCACAAATTTGTGGTGAAAGTTTTGCTCCAAATCAAAAGATTATGAGGCAAGAGCTTGCTGTTGTCATGACAAGGAATAATTCTTGGACCAAGTCAATAACTCAGCTGTGCTTGCGGCAGCTGATAACGAGCTTTGACAGCTGTGCTTTTTAATGTTGCCATGGTTACAAGTTGGGTAGCGGATGAATTTAGAATGGTGATTAAACTTGAGCTGAACTGTGTGTGCCGTGCGCGGTTTTAATGCACGCTCTATGGCCAATCAGAAAAGAGTATTCAAAATTTATCATGCCATAATATAACATCATACAGATTGGATTTTATGGTAAGTTGAGTTGACCCTGACCATTTTTTTTTCACATTGCTATGTCTATCAAAAGGTTGCGAGACTCTTTTATTATAGACGTCCGATGTGTTAAGCACAGATTACCATGCATTTGCTTTGGTGCACCATGTATTTGGTTTAAGCGATTCACAAACTAAAGACTTTTCTAGTCCCAGAAATGCAAGGCTGTGTTTAATTTGCAGTGAAGTCATGTTGGCTCTTCTTGAGGCTTGTTTAAACACATTGCTATCATCATTTGGAGTGGGAGTTGAAGAGTGTTATGCCAGACGTTAGGCGCGAGTTAGAGTAGATATGGCAATATAGCTTAACTCAGTCTAAGTGATGAAAGCTGTGGCCTCAGTGGCTTATCCATATACATTAGCCGTAATCAGATTAAATCATTTTAATGTCTATTAGACATGCTGTGAGACTCCATTCATGCAAATGAGTGCTGTTCACTGAAGTATGTGTTTTATTCTCTGTGAGGTGGCGGCTACGGATCATTTGCTGTGGATAAGGTCATTGTAGGAACAAAGTAAAATTTTGTGATCATAGTGTTTCATGTAGCACTTCTCAGGTCTCCTGACTGCAGAGATTTGAGATCCCTCCATTAGACAAAAACAGCAAGCCAGAGACTCTGACACAGGCAATCAGGAAAACAGCAGAAGAGAAATAGAGACACATATAGACAGATCCAGACAGGTCATCGCACTGTCACATCTTCTTGCTGTGTCACTCTGCCTGAGGATACACTTTCACACCTTTAGAGGACATCTGACAACACCTTCGACTGGAAAGGAGAGAGGTGACTAAAATAGAGGCTTAGATATTTGTTGTTTTCTTTGCACTGCAGTCTGATTGCATCTCGTTTGACACCAGTAAATGTTGTTATGCCATATTCGTGAACACGACCTGTGTTTCTCCAGTATTTGTAATGATAACAGCGGGTGAGCCTGGCTATGAGTGGTTACGCATTTTAGATCAAGTTGATGGTCAAGATAATTATCACACCCTGACCCTTTGATTGTGGATTGTGTCTCTATTATAATTTGCTTTAATCGTAATTGAAAACCTGTTGCATTTGAGTAGTTTAGTGACCAAAACAAATTTTGCATACGCCATCATGAGAAAAATAAAGAGTGATAGGCTTTTAAATTCCTCGTCCTTGCTAAAATGGAGCATGCCAGGTTCGGGGACAGCACCCCAGATGTGAAGCCTTTGAGCCGGGCTCCCTGGTGAGTAGATTAGACAACCTCTCCGGACCCTGACAGACCTCAGTGTCACTTTGTAATTCCATCAACTGGCCAGTCTGTCAGTCAGTCTGTCAGTCAGTCAGTCAGTGAGCTGTTCTGATATTCAGCCAGCCAGCCAGTCTGCCACAAAACCAGCTAGCCATCCTTTGAGCTTGTTAAGCACCCAGTCACGCTGTCCCCCTGCCAGACAGACAATCGAGCTGACTATCAGCCAGCAGGCCAGTCATCCAACCAATTTGTCATCCAACAAGTAATTTAGACAGATAGCTTCTTTGTCTGCCAGCTAACTTTGCGGTTCAGATGCCACAATACCAATACCAGTGAAACCCCACGATCCTCAAGACCTGATTCGATATCGGTCCCATTCAGCACACACCTCTTTACTCAAAAGTTTTCTGCAACTATTACCAAGTAAACATCAACTTTCATTTTTGATCATCGAGGCTACGAGTCAGTTACAAGTCCTACACTGGCCTTTAGACCTCAAGAAGAAAACAAAGCAAGCCAACAAATTATACAATTCAAATCAGAGGAGCTGTATGGAATGTCCTGCTGTAATAATAAATACCAATGTCATAATTAAGTGCTTTCATTTTGATTTTCAGTCCTGGAAGAATGACTACAACTTGAAAAACATTTTTCAAGTATTTAAACATAGAGGTCGAGGCTGCATTAGAGTAGGAAAACAGAGTCACAGAGTGAGGTATCGAGTTGCGTCTATTTTACCAATACTAAACACACCAGTATTGGTGTTTAAAATTTTGATGTTGACTTGGTACGTACTAAGTATGGATTCTGGTGACATCCTCACTTTGCCGTCAGTCATATAGCAAGGCAACATTACCAGCCTGTCTGTCATTTAATCAGTCAGCAAGGGGTCGCACCAAACGTATTACCTTCTTTTATTGAATGTAAAAGCAGCTCCATGTGCCACTTTGACTGGAGTATTACCCAGTACATGATTCATCAAAATTGCTGATGTTTTCCAGTAATCAGCTGAGATTGCTGGTTGACTCAGTTTTTCATCTTTCTTCCGTGACCTCAATCCTCTGCCTCGCTCTTTTTGTTATCCTCATTCTTGATTGTGTTATTTATTCCGCAAGTTCAGTCACTCTGTGAAGTTACGGTTGTTACTCATTTTCTTGCCTTCTTCTTCGTCTCTGATCGTTGTCCCTGCTTTACCTCTCTTTCTCGGGAAGTAGCAGTCAAAACCTCTATTTATGTCTCTCTAGATTACATTGCATAGCAACAAGAAAGCCATGTGACTGACGCCCTCAGCAACCCCTAATTCCAAAACGGAGCCAGGGTTCTTTCTCCTAGTTTCATCCTGTCACTCATTTTTTTCCTCTCATCTTTTCCTTTTCTTATTTTCATCACCTATCCAGCTTTCTCTCTGTCACCTGCTGCCTGCCAGCATCTCACAATCACCCTCTCAGTCTCTCAGTTTTCTGTCTGAATGTCTCATGCTTGGTAACAGCTAAATCCACACACGGTTTCCCCAAGTTGGGGATACAGGACTGTATTACATCTAAATCCCAGCGGATTGGCAGACACCGGCAGGGAAAAACTAAAGATGTTGCGCAAGTTAGATCATGAAGCTTTTTAAAGGGGCAGCATTTTATCCCCTTCCATTTCCATACCATTTCACTCAGCTGTAAACATGCACTTGCCTTTAAGAGGTCTTGTGGGAATGACAGGGAGATGGCACCTGACAGGAAGTGAGCCTGGCTGGATCGATGGTGTAATGATCAGAAAGGTCTGGTGTCCTGTGTGCCCTGTGAGTCAGCACTTAGAGCAGAAGATGACACTGCTGACTGACAGACACAATACACACACACACACACACACACACACACACACTGCTCACTGCTGTCCCTCTCTCTCTCTCTCTCCCCCTCCCTCCCTCTCTCTCTCACACACACACACGCACAGTTAATAATCCACTAGATGCACCTGTCTTAGACGGGTGATGTACTTGCAAATGGATTATCGCTTATGGTCAGACAACACACACGCACACACACTTCTACCTTGCAAAATAAAAATCTCCATCTCCACAAGCTCGCGCAAGCATATTCAGTGTTAAAATCTTTTTTTAAACAAGTGAAAAAAAATCGAATCCCACTTGTTTCCAGTGCAGCCTCACTTGTTTCAGGAATTGTCATAGATATGTTTAACAAAGGCAGAATAAGGCAGATCAGCCCTCTGCTATGGAAAAAAATGATGTTTAATTCAAGAAAATTCTGGAAACAAGTTGATTAGCATCAGAAACATGTGGGATTATCTCATCCCACTGGCAGACTGTTTCACTTGTTTTAAGAAAAATAAGGTTCTAAGAGTGAATATGAAACTGACTGTGCCGTGAAGCTGCAAGAGGCGGCTCGTCATTTTGTATCCGCCTTTTCCTTTAATTGATTTTGTGTAATATGGGGCCGGTGTACTCGAACGCCTCATCGTCGGAGGCCTTTGTGTTTGTGGACACCGCTCAGCAGGAGAAGAGGAGACGACAGGCACCCAACGAGAAGTAATTTAGGAAATAATTAAGAGGGGCCGTAGGACCATAATACAGTTAAACACTATCTGAACACTATCTGATTGGAGTGTGTGTGTGTGTGTGTGTGTGTGTGTGTGTGTATGTGTGTCGGGTGGTGGGGGAGGTGATGGTGTTAGCATGTGCACTTAGATGAGAGAGTGTTCTGTCCTTGGCTTGTAAATGTATCTAATTGATGTGAATGAAGATAATGGAAGCAGGGGAGTTGGGTAATTGAGACTTTATTTAAAAAGGAAATGATAAGAGCGGGTGAGGGAGTAATAAAACCACGGTATGACAATATGAGTTGTGCTTTCATTGGCAGAGTTTGAACTTATTCTTAGGTTAAATTCATTGAATTTTCTGTCAAAAATTTCCTGTGAAATTTAAGCCTAGAGGTTGGCTAAATCAATACCAGTGAAACCAAATCTTTAGTGATGTACCTGCCAGACAGAATGCAGTGATTGGACCCATATGCTGTGTCAAGAAGACAAATCATCACTGTGTGTGCTAGTATTTGAAAAATATATATATTAAAAGTAAATTGTGGCTGATAAGACAAGTGTCCTCTTATTTGCAAGGAAGCTTCCCAGTTCAGTAGCATTTTTAGGAAATATGGCTGCTGCTTAGGACCGTTTCATTACAGAGGAAAAAACATCCTAATTACAGTAGGTTCCTTGATTTGATGACATTTTAAGGAAACACTGACTGATAGGATATCCCAGAAGACTGTGCAATGACCCAAAAATTGGTTGTACTGTATAGTAACTTGCCGAGCATAGCTGCTAGTCATCCTACCATCAGTAACTTAAGGAATAATCCAACCTTTTTCTGACTTACCCAGACTGAGACAAGATCGATGCCATTTTCACCTCTGTACGTCCAGTGATTCGGTTCTTGCTCGTGTTAGCTTAGCATAAAGACTTGGAGTCTATGGGAGTCATTAGCCTAGCCTCATCAAAGTGAGAAAAATAAACTTTTCAGCAACTCTGAAGCTGTTTTATGTGCACGGGGTATCGTGTATTTCAAAAACGAGAGTCGTTCCTAGTGATGTTAATTTGTGCTGAATCCTCCTGTACCTTCAGTGGTGCACAGGCAACTGCAGTAGGCGGAAGTATAAATGTGTTCAGCGGTTCTAGTCCCATCATCTAACTTAAAACGACTCTTGTGCATTTATAACTTTTGAACAAAATAGTTTCCTAATAAAGAAAGTTGGTGGTGATTGGAAGCTTCCTTACACATGAGACAGACCTACTGCTTGGAGCACCTTTATGGAAATACTTACTATAATCTTGTTATCTTTTGAAATGACTCCACTATTTTAACAGGCACATCTAACTGCAGCTTCACTGACTATCCGGACAGTCGGCTGTCTTTCCTGAAAATGCTGATCTGTATCAGGGAAGCATTAAATACGGAATTTTTCTGACTAGTTGCAAACGTTTTTTGTTTTTTATTAGTTTTACCGCTGTTGTGTGTATGGACAGTTTTTTCTGCTCATTTTTTTGGGTCAGTGTTATGGGTGCCACACTGTGTGTGTGTGTGTGTGTGTGCCTGTATGTGTGTGTGTGTGGAATTCTAATGGCCCTGTGCCAGCCAAGGACCTGCAGGGGGATAATTGCTCGTCAAAGCTTCTGCACGAGTCATTACCACAGATTTAACCTCTGATCCTCCCACAGCGGGCAGACTGCAGCCTCGTAGCCAATGACAGGCCTGGGTTCCTTACTGGGAGCAGAGACACAGTCAGGGGTCCCTCTTGGCCGTCACATCTGTGTCTGTGTGAGCGTGTGTGTCTGTGTGTCTGTGTGTGTGTGTGTGTGTGTGTGTGTGTGCGTGTGTGTGTGAGTGAGTGAGATTGTACCATGCAGTTTTTGTTTCTCTCTCTCTCTTTAGATTACCTTTGGCATTGTATATGTCATCTTTCCTTTTATGATTGCTGTGTCACTGTGTCAGCAATCTCTCTCTCTCTCTCTATCTCTCTTTTTCTTTCTTTCTTTCTTTCTTTCTTTCTGTTCTTTCCCCCCTTCCCTGGCTCTCCTTCTCTCTCCTGTCACTGTTTGCCAGTGTGGAGGTGTTAGGTGAGAAGAACAGCCTGCACTAAACTGATGAAAAAATATAAGAAAAACAACACAAAAATACATCGATTCGCTGTGCACCTTTTGACTCCGAGTCAAGCAGGTGCAAACAAACATATTTTGAATGCATACACTTCCTCGTGCTCTCGCATTGTATTTTTCTCTCACACACACCGTGGCCACACTCACAGATTTCACCTCGGCCCCTGGCGGCCGTCAGCCAAGGCCCACACAGCAGCAGCATGTGTTATTGACCCCGATGAATCACACTCGATCTGACTGACAGTATTACACACTGCACTACTACTCCTCTGTCACATACAGATTGAACCTGCATGATGGATTACACAATGGATTATGATGGATTATGAAACACACATGCACGCTGGCGCTCACATAAACACACACAACCTCAGTAGCGCAGAAACACCATTTGAGCCGACACTGGTGCACCCTGTGTGCTGCATCGCAAGATGAAACCGTTTTTTTTTTTTGTTTTTTTTTTTTTTTTTTTTACTCATTTAACCAAAGTTGTGTGTGTGTGTGTGTGTGTGTCACAGAGGGCTCTAGGGAAAATGAAGAAACCAGTTGGAGATGTTGCAGTGTTTCCTTCTTTTGAATGCAACTCTAAATGTGTTGCCATGGTAACATTGTACATTCCCCTTCACTTCCTCCTCCTTCTCGCCCTCCTGTCCCTCTTCATCTTCCCTCTTGGTCAATTCATTATGGATAGGGAGAATTTGTTCTTAATTAACCCATTTGGATCAGGACAGGTTTGAAATATCTCATTTCCTCCAAGGCCTCAGCTTTAGATTCAGGATTCTATCATTGGTTTACGCATAAATGAATGATTGAATGAGGCTGAGCCAATAACACCATCTGCTTAGAAAAAAGATGAAAAGGTACTGCCTGATGTTGTGCAGAAATGCTTGGCTGTGCCCCGTCGGTGTGTTTGACAACAAAACTAGAGGCAGCCCAAGATTTACTATCTTATAATGTCAATTCACAGCATGCTAACACACACGTGCGCACACACACACATGCACATCCTCTGCATCAGATTGAGAGGATGAGCCGTCACTCACATTTACACACAGAGACGCACCCCCCGCCTCCCAGCAACACATTCCCACCTCTTTTGTCATCTTCTCTTTCCCAGTCAAGTGAGTCCATGTTTGTCAAGCACATGCAAATACCTATAGCTCCTGTCCTGCTAACCTTCACTGACTGCTGCTGCTGTGAATTTCTCCTTATCATCAGGGAGGAAGTGATCTGAGAGGCAGAGCGGGGATAAGAGGGGAACATGTTAAACGTATCCCTTATACAATATGCAGTGCAACCGTTTTGGAGTAATGACTGAGGGATAAAAGAAAAATATAAACAAATGAAGGAGGGGGGAATAAGTCTTTGGAAGGAAACCCACCTTTAAACAGTAGCACTGTTAAAATTTTTGCATGGTAGTGTATTTTTCTTACTCCCACAATTAATTAGCCAATTTTAGACAGAGTGGCAATGATAGTGCATGTAAGGAAAGCACATGCAGAGCAGAGATTATTCTTGAAGGCATCTGATGTAGTTTGTGACCACTGGTGGCGCTATGGTGCAAAGAGGAAAACCATGTCCATGTGTTGTTTACAGTAATAAACCTTTTTTTCTAGGAAGTCCTGAACATGGTGGCAACGTATTATATTACAGATGGTGATGTAAGTAATGTAATTACTGTAATGATGTAAGTAAGGCTTTGCAAATGTCCTCTGAGGGAGGAAAGACACTCAACATCTAGGTTAGGCCTCATGGACACACATTTTGAACAGACACAAAATCAAATGTGTTTGCAAGAGAAACTACACTGAGCACCTTTAAGGCATAACTGGCCATTTGATTTTGTGCAGCAGAATCAATACACCTGATGTTCTGACACTCCTGGTTGCTGCTTACAGAATGCGACTTTAGCACTGCACATGTAAACCTATATAAGCCTATATCTTGACAGTAATAATATTAAGACTGTGACATACCCCAAGGAAACTAGTTGTGCTTTTTGACAGGAAAAACATTGCTCTCTTGCTTGATGTGCTGCCAATATCACTGCTGTTCCGTAAAACTGCACTTGAAACCAACAGCTAAAATGCAACAAGTCCACACCCGTTCTCCCGGACTGATGAAGGGCATTCTGGGACATGAAGTAAAGAAAATCCTCAAGCTCCAACCTAAAATCTGTTGCGTGAAGACCCGCTTGGTGCCGTCAGAAGAGGGCAATCATGAATCAGTGAAGCTGAACTAAGCAACAATCCATATGCTGCAGTAAAAAGTCCATCCAGTTTTTTTTATTTTGGTAGTTGTCATTGCATTGTAGTGGCTCTGTTGAAAATGCATTATGTACACCTGGCTTTGAAATGTTTGTCTGCAGTAAATACTTTGCCTTATGATCCATGTGCTGCAGTTTTTCACTTCAGCTCCTCTGGAGTTTACGCATTCTGGGCATTGCAGGAATTGACAGAGGTGGAAGTAAGTCAACAGGTTTGGTTGAGGGAAAGTTGGCACACGAAAAAAAGCAAATTACAGCACTTTAACAAAATATTTTTTTTCCACCATGCTGCTTTTAAGTTGGACAAGTGCCACACTGCCAGAACTAACCATTAGCTCCTTGTAGCTCCAGAGTATTGGTAAGTAGCAGGGCTCTTAATGTGACCTTTACTGATGATAAATATGTGGCTGGCTGAAGGAGTGTAAAGAACGGCACTCATAGTTAACTTTTTATTACTGTACAAATGCTTCGGGCAAGATGCCCTTATTCAGCATTCATTCAAGATAATAACGTTATAAAGCATGGTGCTTGTAAGAGGCCTCTGGCTGAATGGGAAGATTAGATTGTTTTCCCCTAGTGGGTCTTTTATTCTGAATGTGACTGTTTTTTAATGGTTTAATCAACTCTCTAACCCGGAAAAAGGAGGAGGGGAAGAGAAATGGAGGCAGCGTGAATGATGAATAAGTGAAAGAATTAATGTGAAGTCAAGATGGTTCAGAGAGTTAATTTGGAAGAAGAGGATAAGAGATGGAGAACGAAGTCACATCGTGAGACAAAGAGAAACGGGAGAGAAGAAGGAAGAAAGGAGAGAGAAGTGAGCGATGAGTTATAGAGAATTGGGGGGGGTATTGAGAATAATGAGCACAGAGAGAAAAGAGAATCAAGGCAGGGAAGATGAATCCTTCTTAATATGTGCCTTCCATCATGTTATATTGGACACTTTACTTAAGGAAAAAGTGAATCCCCCGCTTTTAGACAATTCTCTGCTGTGATGAATCAGTAGTAAAGAAAAAAATGAGCATATAATGCAGATTGAAGATTATCAAGCTTGAATATCGTATAATCAAGTGATTGAACTGTGATGGAAAAAGGAGGAGAGCTGGAAACATGGATTTGAGGGAGCTGGTTAAGGACAGAGTGAAATGAAAAAAAAAAAGATCTCAAGCAGGTCTGTGAGTGCAAAGACAGGAGAGGAAAGAAGAGGTGACAGAACACAACACAGAAATAGGACATCAGAGGGTGGCGAAGGCTGTGGCAAGCCTGTGCACCTCCAACTCGTCTCGATTTCTCCCTCTCTGTGCCTTTCTTCTCCTCCTCTCCTTCTCCTTCTCCTTTTGCATTACTCCTCGGTGCCCCCCTCTCCCTCTCCCCCTCTCCCTCTCCCCTGTCTTCTCGTCTTCTGAGAGCTGTAGCAAGGGATGGTGTTAAGCCACTTCCAGTCCTCTGTCCAAACCTAATGCATTTCTCTTAAATATTTCAATATGCTCCTCTTCTGTTCTGCAAGGCTGAGCACAGGCTCTCCTCGGCTGGCGCCCGCAGAGGCAGAGCTGCCACTGATAAATTCCTGCCAGGGGTTTGATGTCTCACGGTGTTAGGAACAACTGCTGAAGTCTGACATAAAAATGAGAGAGCGATGAAGAAGGTGGGATTGACGCAGGTGGAGTGGAAGAGGAAGGCATAAAGATTACAGATATTGTCTTAACCTTTTATTTCAAATGCATCAGCGCATTATGAAAATGTCCTCTCCATCACACAACATGAGGCAGTGTATAGTGTGCGTGTGTACCCGCCTTTTTAATACTGAGCGCACGGACGTGATTTACTGTACTGGGTACCTGCATAGGGATGGAGCGGCATGCTAGCTGATGCAATGTGGAGCAAGCTTTGCAGCACAGTTTATCAGGCATGGTGTCTCAAAAAAGAAAAGAAAAAAAAAGAAACTGCCAGTAGGATCAATACAATAAATCCTACTTGTTTCCACTGCTACCCAACGATTTTCCAGAATTGTCTTGAATCAAGGATCACTTTCTTGAATCTAGGGGGCTGATGTGCCTTATTCTGCTTTGTTTCAACATATTTGCACTTGTTCCCAGGAATATCCCTAAACTGCTTTGGAAACAAGTGGAATTATCTGTCCATAGCCACTGTCTGATTTTCATCACTTCTTTGACAAAAAAGAAAAAAAGATTTTAAAACTATGAGGCTAAATGACTTGTTAAGATGGAGATTTTTTTTGCAGTGTATGCACAAACCCCAGTGCACACCTGAAAACAACACCTGAAGAATCCACTTCTCACTTTACAAACAGTTTTCATGGCGCTTTGTGAGAGAATGAGCAGTGTGCGTCTGCGTGTGGTTTTGTTTGTGAAGCCGTTCAGTCCTCAAAACGAGAGCGGGTACAGCAACATAGGATAACCTCATCATATGGTCTGTACCTATCCTCTCTCTCTCTCTCTCTCTCTCTCTCTCTTGCCCTCTGTTGCTCTCTCTCTTTCTCTCATTCCTCGTTCTTCAGTGTTGTCATTATCTTGCATGACAGCAGCCATCTCAAGGCTGGGCCTGGAGGAAATTAAAAGTCTTTGTTGCTGTTGCTCTTTCCCTTGGGTGGCCTGACTTCAATAAAGCCCTGTATTATGACCTGACAGACAGACATACACATACACAGACACACACACATATATACACACACACACACACACACACACCTAGTCAAGTCTGTCTGGCACTGATGCTGCTTGAAAAGCAGACAGATACTGATGTGCTGTTTGTGTTTGTGTGTGTTCTAGTTGCCGAACAAGTAACAGGAAAAGCCTCATTCTGACTAGCACGTCGCCGACTCTGCCTCGACCGCACTCCCCACTGCCCGGACACTTAGGTAGGTATAAAAAGTGTCGGGGTAAATGTGTAAGATTATATTGTATTATGGGAAAATAAAGCCTCTTACATGTCAAGCATGAAGTGCCCAACACAGAGTACTTAGTTTAAGTGTCTTGGAAGTAGGCTTCACAGTCGTGTTGCTTTCATTGTACTGAAGAGCCGTGTTTTTCAAAGGCTGGATTACTGGCTGCTTGCAGGAAGATTAAAATGGGCCCTCAAATTATTCTGTGCATTGGCTACTTGGAAAGTAATGTTCCCCTCCAGTGTATGGTTGACTGAATGAAATGGAGCTGCGTTTAAAGTAGTTGTTTAAATCATGATTTGTGGCTCATTATCCTGCCATTACTCCACAAAGTCTGTTTTCTGTTTTTCCATGTCCATATGTATTTCAACAGGAAACAGTCCATTGGACAGCCCACGCAACTTCTCACCTAGTGGACCTGCCCACTTTTCCTTCGCCTCCTCCAGAAGGTTGGCATTCCTCCTTTACTCACATGCAGATTTACACAAACATAAGTTTTTAAGGATATTATTGTTAAATATTATTTTTACCCCCTCACACCAAGCAAAATTTTTCACGTGGTTATTTGTAAATACTCACTCACCCATGAATACAAAGTGAAAGTGGAGTTACTTACACCACCAATCAGGTGAAAAGTTATTCCCTAGCCTCTGTGGCGCTCTGCTCTCACCCAGCAGCTGCACCCGTGTGACAGCAGCATGACAGCAGGCAGAGATGGATGGATAGCGAGGTGCCAGGATTTTGCCCAAACTCGTATCCCTCATCAGTCACTCAGACAAAGTGTCAGACACAGCGGTGGCTAGAAAAAGCCTGAGGGAAGAGTGGAATGAAAGGAGCCAAAGTGTAATTGGCTAGATTGAAAGGAAGTAAGCGTGGTGGGATTGCTGTAGTATTTGTGTTGTCGGGAAAGACAAAAATAGAGTCTGAAATTGGAGCTCTGGCTGGTGGGAGTGATTGAGAGAAACAGCCTTCATTCTGTGTGATTCTAACATTTATTTTCTTCTTTCTGCACTGTTATTTTTTTTATTACTCGCTCCAGGGCTGATGGTCGGAGATGGTCCCTGGCTTCTCTGCCTTCCTCAGGATATGGCACCAATACACCCAGTTCAACGGTAAACATGTATACATGCACTCATGTATGCCTGCAAACAAAATTTTACGGGTTACCAACACTGACTACAGATACTACAAATTTGACTACAGTAGCGCCAACTGTAATGTCAACAAATATGCATCATTCCTGCATCTATTTTGAGTTAGTACTGCATCAGCCCTGCAGCCTATTCTCTCTCAAATGAGCTGACAAGGTATGTTCCTGTAACACAAAACTTGTGCTTTTCAAACTGCAGCAAAACACAGTATCAGGATTGGGCTGATACATGCATTGACTATAGTATAAATTGTGACTTCTGTAGTTTTTATTTTGTTTTCACAGATAGCTTTCCTCATGTTTACCCCCGTCCCCTTTCAAACTGCAGTAAAACAGTGTAGCAGGATTGAGCTGTTAACATGCACTGACTAAAGTACAAATTGGGACTTCTGCAGTGTTTATTTTGTTTTCCTAGATGACTTCCCGCAAGTGTTCTTCACCATGACGTGACAAGTGTAAACTCATGATGAAGAAAACACTTCATAATGTTGGAGTTGTTGGTGCTCCGAAAGAACGAGAGAAGAGTTTACAGTTTCTTTTCTCCTGATTCTAGCTGCGTAGCTCATAACGTCACCAAACCTATTTTGGGGACATTTTAGATTTTTTATCCATTGCTAAGGCTCCGCCCTCTAGCTCTCCTCCAATCGCACGCACTGACCAGCTCACTGCAATTAAAATAAACGCAATCAGCCAATCAGGACAGCCTGCCTAGTGTGTGCGTGGGCTGCGCAGTATATAAAGCTACATACAAAGCTACAGGCATCCTTTCTTTGTCAGCGAATGGTGAGGACGGCTCACTGAGATGTGAAGATTCAGGTCCAGCAGAAGAGACTCTCTTCAGACCGTCCTGCCCCGCCTGATTGCGGCGCCGACCCGCACTTGAACTGCTTCGAGTGTCTCGGCAGGGAACATGCTGGGATGGGCGTTAGTGGCGGGGACATGACAACTGGGGACATAGGAAGGCAGGAAGGGACCCTCTCAGTTGTTTTGTTGTGGACAGATGCACAGCAGAGTCTACGCCCTGCATGCCCTTGGTACGTGGCCTTATATACTGTGCAGACCACGCACACGCCAGGTGGGCCGTCCTGATTGGCCGACAGCATTTGCGTAAATTTCACTGAGCTAGTCCATGCTTGTGATTGGAGGAGAGCTATTACCCATTAGTAGAGGGCTCCGCCTGAGCTTGTAGAACTAGGGTTACAATATCGTAACCGTCGTTTTGTATCCTGTACATGCATATGCATTTCATTGTAAGAATTCATTTGCATATATTATCATACATATAATCAGTATGCACTATGCCGCTTGTAAATCCATGTTCTGTGAAGTTAGATGTTCTACTGCTGTTTCATTCTGCCTTGAAACGATTACATGCCACACTAGCAGCTAAATGTCATCCGCACACATGAATACACACTCACAAACAAACAAACACACACACACACACACACACACACGTTCACCTGTGTTCATTTGACTTTGTACTTGACACAGAATACTTAAAAGTACTCTAGCGCCAGTCAGCATCTCTCCCATGGAAAACAGAACTAAAAATAACTAATCGGTTGCTTAGATATGATCCACCTGTTTTATCTGCAGCTGATGACTTGGCCTCGCTGAAAACAGGAGGAAGGGTAATAGAAAAGATGTGTGGCCTAAATAATCTTTAGAACTGCCTTGCAGTCACAAAGTGTTATGGTATCTACTTCTCTATCCATCACTGTCTCCCCAGAGAGAGAGAGAGATGGATGATAAAAGAAAAAGGAGGGGACATAGACAAATACAAAGCGAGTGAGGGAAAGGCCTGTTTTGGAGCAGATGGAGAAATGATAGAATTGTTCACTTGTGTCTGAATGAAAGGTGTTTCTGAAGACAGAGACTACCCAGAGAAATGAACACTTTACCATGGCCCATTTAGTAAATAGTTCATTTGAGAAATGGACCTGGATTTGTCGGAAACTTGGGCGCAGGAGGCATTTCGACTCTTAATGCACTGTGTGTACGTCGTCGTGCTGCCCCGAACGCCATTCCTTCTGTTCCTCCCACCTTCCTGAGGCGCATACTCATCAACCTCTTGGCTTGCGCTTGAGGCTGAAGCTGTGAAGCTGACAGCCCCGAACCGACTCTCCCCAATCTTCTCCGTCTTCATCACTGCCCCTTCTTTTCCCTCCCTCCCACACAAACGTCATGTTTCAGCGCTCCCCTCATTCTTACTGTACATGGCCCATTACTTGCTTGATTAGTTACAGCAGGACCTTTGCATACTGAACAGAACAGATGAAAGAAGGAGGTGTATGTGTGTGTGTGTGTGTGTGTGTGTGTGGTGGGGATACCTAGGAGAAGAGGTAGACGTGAGACAAATTTATGCAAAAAACAGAAATACTGCAGTGGAAAAGGAGGAAATGGAAAGCGGTGAAAATGGAGGGATGTGAGGCTAACGGACTGCAGATTGTAATTGCATGAAAGAAGAAAAATAGATTTTATGTGTGAAGTATTTTCCTCATCAATTAAAGCCAGTCACATATTCCCCAGTCTCTATGCATGTCCTACACGTCCCTCTCTATTTCTCATCATATCAGGGAAGTTCTTAATTGATTCGGTGGACTGGCCTTTCTGCATTCGCAACATAATCATTTCAGTGCTTTCTGCAGCCTGCAAGCGGCTATGACCTGAATTGAGCTTCTAATGGATTTCATAGCAAAATCATTGTGTGGCCAAAGCCAGCCGTGGAGTCCTATTGGGAGATGTGTTCATTAAGCCTTCCATTGATCTAGACTGTTTTTTCCTGCTGCGCTGGAGAAAAAGTCTTTTGTTTAAGAGCAGTGCCATTAACCCCCTGAGGCAACAGACTCTTAAGCCTGGAGTCAACTTGTACTTGGGGGTGATTTTTTTTCATTCCCTGCAGTCTTTTCCTCAGATTGTTTTTCAGTCTGCATTATTCTGGTTTCTCCTCCCCCATTTTCTCCTTCTGGATATTTGCCTTGTTTCACCATATCCCCATTTTCCCTCCGTATCCTTTTAACTTTTAACTTTTTCATTGTTTCTTGCCTTTCCACCTACTCACATTGTGATACACCTTGTGCTCTTTCTCTAATTGCTTCTCTTCTCTTCTCTTCTCTTCTCTTCTCTTCTCTTCTCTTCTCTTCTCTTCTCTTCTCTTCTCTTCTCTTCTCTCTGTAGCTTGTCACCACATCAGTTGAATGTTTCTGCTCTCTGTTGTCTTTGTACTGTTTGTCCTTTTTTCCCCATCCCATCACTGGCTTTCTATTTTTAAATGGGCTATTGATTTTGAAGGTACAACAAAGGCTTGTTAAAAAAAAAAAAAAATCAAATCAAGTGATGTTCGATTTCACTTTTCAACCTTGCCTCTCTTGTCCCTGGTCTCTCACCAGTCATCAAGTTCATCTCAGGAGCGTCTGCACCAGCTGCCCTTCCAGCCAACCATGGATGAGTTGCACTTCCTGTCCAAGCACTTTGGCAGCACTGAGAGCATCACTGACGATGACGGCGGCCGGCGTTCGCCACACGTCCGCCCTCGCTCCCGGAGCCTCAGGTAGGACTGCACACAGTCAGAGGGAGAGATGCAGCCCTGTGGTAGCCAAGCTCCTCCACCTGTCATTAAGCCTCCTTTGACACTGAAGAATCCACCACAGCATTCCTGCAATATTAAATGACTCCTGCAATGGCTCTCACTGTATAGTAGCAGGAAACAGACCCAGCATAGCTTTAGGCACTTACTCAATAACAAATAAAACAGCACTGTGACATTTTGCTTGTCAAATAAAGTGCATTCATAATTTATCATTTAAACCACTGATTTTGGATAAAGAAAAACAAGCAGACCAAAATTTTCTAGGTCAGGTCAATATGCAAGGATTTTCAGCAATCCCTGACAAGCAGTCCTTGACATGTGGGGAAATAAAAGCAGATTCCTTGTCTGGGGGCAGCGGCAAAACTATTATATGGAGAAGTACAACAAGGCTTCTTGTGATTCACCTCAAAATTCTCATTTCTCTATAATGAAGAATCAGATTGTCAGTCTGACCTTCTGTAACTATTATAACTCTAAACCTTTCCTTTAATTCAATCTGATTAATTGTACTTCTACTTCACCTTTCTAACAGGGTCACCTGTTTCAGCAGCCATGAAAATATCAGACTGGGTCCCCAACAAGTTTCTTTTTATTTTCATAAATCTGCATAATTCTGCACACTACTTTCTGTCTAGTGTTTCATCTTTTGCATGTGTACTACATGTTACTATTGCTTCTAGAGTTTTCTTCACTATTATTATCAGTGCCCTCCGCCCTCCAGTGCTTTGGGGCGTCTCTAGAGTAAACGTGTCTCTCCATTAGCTGGGGTCTCTTGAGTCCTCAACTCCCTATACAGTCCCTTCAGCGGTACCTATTATAGTCGCCCTTCTAGATGCAGCATGTCCTTACTAACTACATACTACAAGTCACCGCTCATCAGTATTCAGTTTTCATATTAAGCTCCTCAGGATTTGCTGGCCTAGATAATACCCTCATTGCTGTTACAGTGGCACTTCAACCTACAGAATGGCCTTACTGTGTACTGTGACCCGCCTCCTTATCACAAATCACATTGTATTATACTACCAAGCTAAATTGTAATGTGTTTGCTCAGGAAATATCTTTTAATAATATCCTTTCCATTTGTGAACTGAATGCCAAACCAAACCAGCTCAGTGTCTGTTGTCTCGGCTCTGTTATGTAAAATAGTTGTATTTTTATTATTTGTGGATTTATTGGGGCTGAAAATGGGTTTTGCTTCTGCTTTATGTCTGTTTGCCTGTGTGTGTGTGTGTGTGTGTGTGTGTGTGTGTGTGTGTGCACGTGTGTGTGTGTGTGTGAGAGAGAGAGAGAGAGAGTCCGCTTGTGTATGTGCTTGTCTCTAATGTCTGCATCCATACTTGTGACTGAGGAGCGTGGCATGAGGAGTGGAGACGCCACTGGTTCCATTAGAGAGACGGAGTGCACTGAATTTCTGATTGGTCGATTAGCATAATGCACAGACAGGATGGACAGATGCAGCGAAGCTGTGAATTATTCCAGCGATCAAGTGAAAAATGCAGAATTGAATATCTCTCTCACTCTCTTTCTCTTTCTTTCTCACTCTCTCCCTTCACTGTCTGTTTGGCTCAATCTCCTCCTCTTTCATTTTCTCTGTCATCCTTTTATATATTACACTCCTTCTCTCTCTGTTTGTCTCTCTTCAGCCCGGGGCGCTCTCCATCCTGCTATGACAATGAAATAGTGATGATGAACCATGTCTACAAAGAGCGCTTCCCCAAGGTCAGCCTCACACAAACAAATGCACAGGTGTATACTATGTGTGTACACACACTTCCAAACATATCCACGAGCACACAATGACCTTTATAGGTACACATAGTAGTAGCAGGTAGGGTTGTTTGCCTCCAGAATAGCATACATTCTTCAGAGCCTGGATTCACTTCATGCTGCGTGCATCCTGTTCCACCTCGTCCCTTCAGTATATTCTGCAGAAAGTGCAAGCCACTGGAGCCACCTTAAGTCACTTTGACCTCTTGGAGCTATCTTAAATTGATGGCAGATTATCGTGATGTAAATATTAATTTGAAAAGGGCGGATTGTGTTCAACTGGTGCTAACAGGCTTAATGTCAGCTATGCAAACATGTCCCATATCATTACAGCATCACCACCAACCTGTGCTGTATCACTGACATGATCAGTCAACCAGTTGATTAGTTGGCTGACACAAAATAAATACATTATAATTTTGGTAGTTGATTAATTGTTGATTAATAAAAATACCAAGCAACTGTTTCACAATCTCTAAGGTTTGCTTGCTTCTCTCTGTTTCATATTATTATGAAATTGATGCTTTGGTAGTTTTTTGGATGCTGGTCAAACTAAAGGTCATATTTATAGATCTTGTGACTCCTTTACCTGGTATTGTTTTCTACTTGTGTTGTTGTATTTTATTGTCAGCTTATTGCACAAAAATGCATTTACAGATCTATGTTGGAGAGTCTGTGCACTCACTGAGCTGATCACTGGAACACTGCACTGCAGAGTCAAGATTTTATTAATTCTGCACCAACAAAGCACAGAAAAAATTAACATAATTATGTCTAGACTATTTGAAACAGAGTTTGCTCTTGGACAACTGGTGGCGTCCAAGCCAAAGATGTATCACCATGAATTTAGTGACATCTTGCTGTCTTTATAATTTAGGGCTGGAAACTTGAGAGCTTATGTGCAAACTCCCATTTAACATTTTAAAGATGAAATAATTAACTGAAAAATAAAAAATAAGTAAGCATTAGATTAATTGCCAATGAAAATAATCTTTTGTTGCAGCACCACTGTACTGTTACCATCAGGCAGCATGCATCCATGGACTCGAGCAGGTCATGTGAAATTCTTACTGCAAACTAGGATTTGTTGGGCCAGGACATATTTTTGCACCCCTCAGTTGTACAGTTTTAGATCAAGTTCCAACTGTCGCCTCACTGTCTCACTCCACATGCTCTTCTGCTGCTGCTGCCAGCTACTTTAAGGTTTCCTTCTGCAGACCACTGCTGAAGTGAGCTGCTGTTTTCATAATCTTAGCTTGAATGAGTCTTGCTGTTCTCCTCTGACCTCTATTATCAAGAGGGTATTTTTTTTTTCTCACAGGACGGGACATGAATTTTTGCTTATCGCACCGTTCTCAGGAGACACTGCAGTGCAATGGAAATGCCGGAGTGTTGACCACATCTGACATGCGAGACTCAGCCTGGCGCTGATCATACCTTGTTCAAAATCATTAAGATCATGTGTCGTGCCAGTTTTTGTATTCAGCCACACAGGAGCTCAACCTCTCAACTCTGATTATTAATATTCTGAGTCACAGCGATTTGACTCAGTGTCTAGAGGAGAGCGAGCTGTTTGCGTAAACGGCTAGGTGTGTCTAATTAAGAGGCACCTGGGTATATATGTCACCCCATATGTGAGTGTGTACAGATACAAGCACACACACCTACATTACATATGTGTATTTGCTAACAGTAATGCATTGTGAAGCTATGTTAACCACAGGTCCCCACACACGGTTCAGTTCCCAACAATATGAATGAAAGCCCAAAATGGCTGGATCCACTGTCACTGTAATAAAAATAATTCACTCCACCAAAATAGCTCCATAAGCAGAGCCCAAAACTGTGTAGTTTGTCTCAGACTTGCAGACTTGCCTTTCCCATGCTGAACTCTGTGGATCTGATGTCCGATAACGATGTACAGCATTGGAGGCAGCTGTGATAAAGCTGCCAGGCAGCTGCAGAAAGAGAGCAAACTTAATGGATAGTAATCTCTGATAGTGTCACTTTGTAAGCTTCACGCTATAGAGGTGGAACGAAAGAAAGCATTGCAGTAATCACAAATTAAATTTACTGAACAACAACAGGGGGAGATGATGTTGTAGAAAATATTATATATCACCACAAGTACTTTTTCAATATTCGATATTGAGCCTGAATTTTGATGATCAAAGTTTTGGGTCATTTCACCTGAAATGTAATGATTGTCTTTGTAAACAAATAAGAAATGACAAAAAGAAATGAGGCTGTGAGTAAGACATGGGAAATTCAGGAACATTTCCTTATTATTAAGACCAATTTAGTGTAATCTCTTAGGTCGGTCTGTCGGTGAAATCCCTCAGGTGATGTCATCATCTCAGGACCATGACAGCATGACAGGATAAGGCTGTTAACCACTATCTCATCTCGGATTAGGCCACAGCTCAGATGGAGGAGAGGCTGGCGGAGTTCATCCAAAGCTACTCCCCAGAGAGCGTTCTGCCGTTGGCCGACGGGGTCCTGAGCTTCATCCACCACCAGATAGCCGAGCTGTCCAGGGACTGCCTGGCCAAATCACGAGAAGGCCTCATTACCAGCGTCTACTTCTGCGAGCTGCAGGAGAACCTGGAGAAGCTGATGCATGATGTGAGTCTGACACGTGGGGCGTGTGGAGCTGCATGGGAATGCTCAGTTCAAATATCACACCTCTCAAACTGGGCTTGACTTGACGTGACAGGCAGTGATTGCCTGTGAAAACGTTTAACAGAACTTCAGTGTTTTGGCTGACAGCCTGTCTCTTTCTCAGGCCTATGAGCGCTCAGAGAGCTCGGAGCTCACCTTCGTCACCGAGCTGGTCAAAAAGCTTTTCATCATCATATCTCGTCCAGCCAGGCTCCTGGAGTGTTTGGTGAGTCCCATCGCACCATCTGATGGTGCCGCCTGACACAGCTGTACTATTTTTTTTGTGGTTCATTTCATAAAACAGAGTCTGCGTTCAAACAGTTTGGAAAAGGGGCAAACACATCGGACATTTATAAAAATAAATAGCAGGTGAGTGGATCAACTTCATCTGACTATCATCATGTGATGTGAAAGTGAGCGAGCACATCGTTATTTCTATTTTCCAAGTCAGTGCCCTGAAGCTTCTCTCTGCTGTTATCACCCAAGCCAGTGGTTTTCGAAAAGGGATCTGAGGACCCCGAGGGGCCCTTGAGGGGTTTCAAAGTGGATCTCAGCAAAACAAGGAATAGTTTAATTTCATTGCGATTAAATTCATTAGAAATAGCTATGATATAAAAAATGTTTGAGTCATTATTTTAGCTTAATGTTTTAATCTCATCGCTGTGAATCTATTTGTCAGTGTTCAAGTATGAAATCTAAACTATTCAAGACTTAACACAAACCAATATCTTCTCATATCAGGGTATCTTCTCAACTCAGACCTAACCCGTGCCTGTAGTTCTTCAAAGGATGCCGATTGGTCCGGCTGTTTTGTGGCATCTGATAATGTTTGGGTTGGAGTGTGGCCACATGGTTTTGCGACATCAGCTGGCTCTGTGAGGTTACTGATGGCATCGCTGGGAGTGAGACTTTGTGAAATAGTTGCTGAATCCAGTTTCCATATTCAATCAGCGCACACTGATAGGGATACACTGAAGGGGCATTTACTGAATCAAGTTACAAGACAAGTTACAGTGCATCAAATTCACATGACATCGAAATAACAAAAAAAAAAAAAAAAGTCAATGTATGAGAAATCACTTCACTTCCCGTATCAAAAGCTCATCATCATTTTGTGCTGCACATGTGTGTAATACTGTGAGTGCATACACTCATTCTCACATTTAGATGTCACTGTATGGAATCCACAAGAAAGGTGTATGCTGGAGTACGCTATTTCTGCTTATTTTCATTCTTATAGAGTAATTTAAATGTTCATATATCAGCCCTTTTCTGAATTTAGATTTTATGATGTTCATATCAGAGAGAAGCTGCTTCACAAATTTATGTGGTGCAAAACAAGGCAGATATTTTCAGGGCTGCTTGGTTGGATGGTCTTTTAGTTTTGTGGTTTGAAGAGGGGTAGGGCATGATTGGATTGTGTATTTGATTGGACTGAAATGGGAAGGGGTTTCTGAGGTGCATTCACATTGACTCAATGATTTACTTCTTTTCTTTTTTTTTGGTACATAATTTTAAAACCTATTGATGAGCCACTCAAAACCTGATTGTGAGCTGCCAGTGGCTCACAAGCTACTAGTCAGAGACCCCTGAGCTAGACATAATACACATAACACAACAGAATATATACTGAGTGCCTCAGGATATTTTTCAGACTAAAATGAAACTGTAAAATTCACTCCACCTCCGCTGCTTGTCAGCCTTCTGAGCTGCATATAAAATCAGCTTGGAGCCTGTTCTTGCCATGTTGGTACACAGCTCGCCTCAACTCACTTGGCGATAACAAGCCTCTCTTGATACACAGGAGGCTCGGACGTACCTGGATCGCAACTCACTGATTGATGGCCTCCCATGTCCTTCAATGGCATGGTCCCGCCCTCAGCCCCCTGGCTCATCTTTCCGTTGCTGAGGCAACCGTCGGAAGAGGTCGATAGGGTCAGACAGGATGTGGAGGGGACTTCAGATCCTCATGGTTAGAGTTGGATAGAGAGTAGGAGAGAGGAAGAACACACACACACACAGATATACACCTTGCTGCCCCTTGCCTATAGAGTTCATTTAACATTCAAGTCAGTTGCAAGGTCTGATATGGTGAAAATGTCACAGACAGTCAGCGGGCTGTTAGCTGCAAGAATATTATCCTAGAGCAGAGCGGGCTATCAGAGAGGGAGGTTTATGCCTTCTCTCCATTTTCTCTCTCTTCCCTGGTCAGGTGAGCAGATATGAGAGAGCCGGGGAGGAAGGAAATGATCCTTGCTGCCTCGGGCTCTGCTTTCTAATCAAAATGTTATTTCAAGAAACAGGAATAAAACAAAATCCCACAGGACAGCACAAAAGGCAGGTTCTTTCAAAGAAGAATGTTTTTTTTTTTTCTCCCAAAAGCAATTTAAAGTTAGGAGTGTATTAGCACTGATTGTGTTTGTTTAACAACCCCATAGCTGTATTTCATTACGTACCTTGTAGGGGAAAGTAAATTCTAGTTTCATGATTTGTGTGTTCACACCCTCGGAATAAATTTGATGAAATTTATGTGGTGGCACAAGATATACATTTAAAATGATCAGCAGGGCACATATCCTTTGTCACTGCACCAGCTAAGTTTTCTTTGGGTGTCAGTCAGCAAGGGTAATTTTCTATAATGCAGAGCTTTCAGCCCAGTCAGTATTACTTAGTTCAGGTTGTCAGAAATCATTCTTTTCCTTGCAACCTCTCCTTGAACTTCCATGAAAGTGTATCGGCACCAGGGTAATGTTGCAAGTGAAGACGAACTGTCTGCTTTCTTTCTTTTCAGTGTTAATGACGTGTGTTTGTTTTTTTGTTTTTTTTGGTTGCAGTCATTTTGAATCGACAAGTGTTGATTGGAGTGTTGCCTCTTCCCTTATAGAGCTTATGCAGCTCCGGCACAGCTGTTCAAAACTACGTAGAAGTATTAAATTAACTCTAATGGAGTGGCGTTATATAAACACTGGCATAAAATTGATTTTTATGCTCTCAGTTTGATATGAGCACTGACAAATTTGCTGAGAAGCAGTCTCCATAAAGCTGTGGGTTGAAAATGTGGTTTGATCTTCATGCAAGTTATTGTAATCGATAAACATAACCTCAATAAACAAATAACACAATTTTCAGGTCTGTATTGAAGATAGTTTACACAGTCTGGGAAGCAAAAAGCTAAAAGATTTAGGAAGTGTTAGAACATCTTTAACAGCAACACTTCCCGCAGCTGCTGACTAGGCCACAGGAGGTATTTTACACCATCCGTTTTTACAGAACGGTTTGAGTTTTTGGGATGTGTTGCATGAGGGGTTCACCTCAGGTCATAAAAGATGAAGGTCCACTCTTTGCCTTTCACAAAATACATCAAATAGTGTGTCTTAGGGGAGTTGGTTGAGAGTAAGGCATCTAGAAAGATGAAAAACAACCTGCCCACCAAAAAAAGATGCTGATATCAAATTTCAGGCCTTCAGTCTTGAGTGACATGTGCAGAGCTGCTCAAAAAGTGAATTAAAAAAGGAGGCAGCAAACGTTTCAGTCAGTGACTATGATCAGTGCCACTGTGTGAGTGAGTGAGCAGCACTGATGATAGTCCCTGGCCGAAACAGTCACTTTTGGAGCAACTCTGCATATGCCAATAAATGAAGACCTGTAATTTTATTTCAGCATTTTGATAAGTCTTCAGGCTTTTTAGCCTCTTTGTTTTTTTTTTTGCTGTCATGCCTCAGAATCTCAACAGGCATAAATAAACTCAGTATTTGGCCATTCCAAAATTCATATTTCCAGTTAATCACTTTAGAAGTGCAGTATGTCATTTTGGGTGATCTGTGTTCAACTCAGAGTTGTGGAAAAATTCAGTGGTATATGAAAATATACTTTACAAAAACACTATGCTCAGAAAAAAAATTGCATCCCTTACACTGAAAAGATACCATTTTACTGCTGTTGTTTACAGTTTCACGGCCAGAATTTTTGTCTCCAAATTTACAGTGCTTCAGAATGATTTTTCTTTGAATGTATGATAAAATGAGACAGGCTGATTCAAAGAATTATTTTATAATATAATAGCAGATGCAAATGTAAACAACTATCTCTCTCAAAACTACATAATGCACCTTTAAGACTTCCTGTTGTAGTTCCACTCTCACGCCGTGTAACACAAATCATCATTAACCGTTACTCTTATATGCTCCTGTACAATTTTCCCAAACAATTCACAGAAAGTTGTTCCAGTAGGTTGTTGGATCATCTAAATGGTCTTTAGCAAACCTGAGATTTCCTCCCTGGTGCAGTGTTGTCGTGGACTTGTTTTGTGAAAACACACAATAACAAATGTAAGACATGTTTGCACATCCTTCGCTGTCAGTCGCGGGTTTCTTGTCACCTCCTTGAGTTTTTTGTACGGCACTTTTGCAGCAATCTTTGCAGGATACCCAGTCCCACAGAGAGTAGCGGCAGTGCTGAATTTCCTAGATTTGTTCCATTTATCTGCCTTACTGTCAACTGATGGAGGCCCCAATCTTTAGAGATGCTTTTGTAGTCTTTTCCAGCCTTATGAGCTTTAACAACCAAAGGCCTCTGAAGTCTCTTTTGATCTGGCATGTTTCACTTCAAAGATTTTTCTTTTTTTTTTTTTTTTTAAGAGAAGAGCAGGCAGTTGGTTACTAAACTTTGTGGATTTGTTTGATTAGGCAGGGCACCTCTAACCCATATCTGAATGTCAGCACAGTAATTGGAATGTCTGACACCAATTACCCTCTTTCATGGAAGTCATTATCTTAGAGGTTCACATACTTTTTTTCCCCCTAGCCCAGGCTATGAATGTTTAATCATGTCTTCAAATAAAGACAGAAAAGTTTTGTTATTTGTGTGTTATTTATTTACCTTGTTTTTTATCTGAAATTGGTCAAAAACACAAAGTGACACACGGAATATATTCAGTAGCTTCAGTGTAGCTCAACAATATGAGCTACACTGACTGACTTGCAGTGTATTGTACAAAGCCTGAGCATCTCAATCTGTTTCCTCCCTCAATGCTAGGAGTTCAACCCGGAGGAGTTCTACCATCTCCTGGAGGCAGCCGAGGATCACGCCAAGGAGGGACAGCTGATGAAGACGGACATCCCTCGTTACATTATCAGCCAGTTGGGGCTGACCAGGGACCCGCTGGAAGGTGAGAGAGACAGAGGAGAAATGGAATGGAGGCAATCAAGGAGGAAAGAAAGATTGAAATACGCACAAATTTTTTAAAAATCACTTAATGCAGTACCTAATGATTTATTATGTTTGTAACTTCATTTGCAAACATGTAAACACTAAGAAAGTGCCTTAGTTTGTTCTTTACATGATTCAAAATTACACTTGATTCAAGAATTTTTTTAACGCTCGCGGGCTGATCTGCTCATTCTATATTGTTTCAACATATTTATATTTTCTCTCAGTAAAATTACTGAAACAAGTGAAACTGCATTGGAAATAAGTAGGATTATCTCTTCCTGACGGCAGAATTTTGTCACTTGTTTTAAAAAAAAAAAGATGGAGATTTTTTTTTCAGTACATGTGAAAACCACAATATGAAAAACTGACCGGCAGACACTGTTGTTTGCTCTCAGACAGGGCAAAACAATAAAAAAACAGTGAAATTGGTCATTTGAAGACTGATAAATCAGTGTCATTGTACATTTAGAGCATGTACCACGTATTTTTGCTGCATGTCATCCCCTCTCTCTCCCCTGCCTTTTTGGATAAAAAAGTTCCCCTATTATGCATAACAGTTTTCCCTTACGTCTAATGTATCTAATAACCAAGAAAATGTGACATCGGCAACTCATCTCAATTTACCGTAGGTTTCTTATTTAAAAATGATGTGATTCTGTAAGCCGTGTCGATTTGGAGCGCTTTGTGGCTGCACTCAGGGCTGACTATCTGCATTTTTACAACCCCAAGGTGAATTACTCTCCCACTCAAAACAGTCTCTCGTTGCCTTCAAGAGGTGTCATGTTTACCAGGTTCACAAGGAGATTACACATGAACAGCATGCTGACTCATTCACTAAAGGGAACGTCAAAAATGTTGTGAGAGAGCTCCGACTTCACGACTTATAATGGGCGTCAGTACTTTCAGTGATGGTGGAACTCATGGGCATGCACCCACACACACACACACACACACACACACACACACACACACACTTATCTTTCCCACAGACACGCTGCGCGCACACACCTACACGGTGGTGGTGTCCCTCTCATTCAGTGGGCTAATGTTATGACTCAAAGCTCAGAAAACATCAGTTTCACTCCTCCTGCGCATTCTTCACTCCTCAATATGTTGCTGAAGTGCCAAAGAGTTTTGTATTTTTTTGATGTGACAAAAGAACAAAAGAAGCATAATCACTAATGTCTTCGAGGTGCAAAACCACCTGAACTTTTCGCAGTTTGTAGGTTCAATTTCTGGACTCAAAAATAAGGCATCATTTTCTTTCCAGAGCCAAAAACCAAGAGTAGAAGTTTATAAGCATAAAATCAATGGCCACAGGAAACATGCAGTTTTAATACTTATATTTTAATACTGTAAAGCCCTCTGGCGTGAAGGGCCGCTATTTCTTGTTGCTGTTTCCATAACAATATGTTTTTTATGAGTCACGGTTTTTAGCCCTGAGCTTAACTCCGTAGACCAAGAGAAACGTGTTTTTTGGGGGGAGAGGGTTATCAGCCCTCAGCTCAGCCCCCAACCTGGAGCACCAGGGGGTCTCACTTTGACCGGTCTCCTCTCCTGCCAGGAGTGCAAGACTCCAGCTGACATAGCTCTAGGGATCCCTTGGAGACGGAAGACAAAATAGATTGATAGAATACATAAAAGAAAATACAGCAGGAACTTCAAAGATAAAACAAATGAAGAAATGCAAGGTGAATGCTCCAAAATAATACATAAAACAGAATAACTGAACCAAAGGAAAGTAGACAAAAACACGATACAATTGTAAGACACATAAAACATGAAGGGGTTGTGAGTGCCGAATAAAATCAGATTCAGTCATAAAAAGTACAATTCAAAATAAAAGGCAATCACAGTAACAATGAACAATGAAACAGCAGTGATGAGGACAAAACAAAAGAAAAGTCCAGCAGAGGGGTTTTAAAAAACGGTATTAGAGAAATGCCTCAGCATAAAAAGTTCCTTACAATGGAGAGATGCAGAAACACACCACAAAGCTGGATTTTGGTGGTGTTTTTTTTTTTCTTCGTTTATTTATTGCCATACACTTCATAAATATTTCAACACCACCACAAACTTTGATGGCTAAATAAAAATAAAGTATAAGACCTTAAAAAGGGCGCTGTCTGTTGATCGGGATGTACTGCAAGGCAAGTTTATTTACATAGCACCATTCAGACACAGGGCAATTCAAACCGCTCTGCAGACGCATAGAAAAAGATTGATTTCAACCAACCAAAACAATAAAAACAGAAAAAGCAAATAAAGAGTTAAAGATTAGAAATAAAAGAGGATAGAAGTAACCATTAACAATGAAGCAGCAATGACAAGGATAAAATAGAGGAAATGTCTAGCAGAGGGGTTTAATAGAGCGTTAGAGAAAGGCCTCAGCGTAAAAAGTTCTGTACAATGGAGTCAATGAGATGCTGGAACACGCTACAGATCTGTGGCGGATGTTCAGGCTGAAGACATTTATTGAGATGCAGATTGTGGACTGGCTGGCTCATTTACTGGCAGGCTGTGCGGCGGCATCGCTGTCCTTCATTAGTCATCGTCGCTCCAACGCGGCCCCCCCAAACTCGCGGCCTTAATTCACATCTGCTCAGGCCGTCCCGGGCTAATCCATCAAGAGCTGTTCATCAGCTGATGGGCTAAATGGCCCGGGATGACTGTCCACAATAAACTGCTGCACCTTTGTCTGTGAATTCAGGAGAAATATGACTCTGCGAGGTCTTTCACTGTTAATATCTGCTACCGGTGTGACTCTTTACATCCTGATGTTGCATGTTATATTGCGCCCACACGCATACAGTGCATGCAAGCCCGCACCCACTCATATTCATAGGCCCCCTCACGCCGTTTAATCCCCAGAGAGGCTATTGTCACGTTACTTTATGTAACATCACAACACGGCGTTTGCAACAGCCATTTCTCCGTTTAGCGCTCCCTGGTTCAGTTACCTTTACATGAGGTTTACACACGGAGAGCGGCTTCATAATCCTTTCCGAAGTTCATAGTCATCAATTTATTTTACTGCTTCAAGAAGACACAGCTATAATCGTGCGTTTGAGAGGCTGTCACGTACAAGAGCGCAGGAGCACTGAAAATAGGCTGCCAAGACTCCTCAAAGAGAGGAAGTACAAAGTGAGGGGGAGGGAGGGTTGAAGGAGACAAGAAGAAATTAATAGGGAGAGGCTATTTTAACTCTCATGTTTTTTCTTTTTCTGTGATGTGACGCTTTTGGCCCTTTGGGTGTTTTGAAATTTGAATAGCTGTTTTGTAAACGACGTTTGAGCCACGGCAAATTCAATTTTATCTCCTCGAAGCAGCGTGTAAGGCTCGGCGTTTCGGTGAGACAAATGTTCCTTTGGTTTTCATTTTGACACCGGATTTGCCTTGAAACTATCATGCTTCTCAACAGACATTGTGAGCCTCGACAGCTATGACAGCGAGGGTCCGCACACCCCCGAGACCGACGACTCAGCAGAGGTGAGACGCTCGCACTCACTCATACAGGTAGACGTGCACACACACATACATCAAAACACACACTACTGGCACACAACCATCAAAATCAGCCAGCAACACATGACATCTGAGAGTATCACCTAATTTAAACCACCTCTCTGCTGATTTTAATTATACAATTCCTCAACATTTTGATGAACCAGGGAAAAGGGAGAGCCATCAAGCCACCCACTGAGGGAGATTTCCAGACCATCAAACTGATTAGTAATGGAGCGTACGGGTAAGCGGTGGTTTGAATATGTATTGTATTAAATCCATGTGTAAAATCTCCCTTTATTGATGTGTAAATCTCCTACCCATTTTACATCTTTGTACTTTTTAAACCTGTAGCACTTTGAGATGATCCTTTTAATGAAAAGTGTGTTTGAAGTAAAATTTGCTCGTAAAAGAAGTAGTCGACGAATCTTTTTTGCAAGCCCTCGTCTCCATCAACTCTTTTCATGCCAGAAAATCATTTGATCACTGACCGTTTCTGTTTTTGGCCCCCGCCGCTGCCCTCGATCTCTCCTTTTGGCTCCCGTTTCTCTCCCTCCCTCAGCGCCGTCTACCTGGTGCGCCACAGGGAGACACGTCAGCGTTTCGCCATGAAGAAGATCAACAAGCAGAACCTGATCCTGAGGAACCAGATCCAGCAGGCCTTTGTGGAGAGGGACATCCTCACCTTCGCCGAGAACCCCTTCGTCGTCTCCATGTTCTGCTCCTTCGAGACGCGGCGTCACCTCTGCATGGTCATGGAATACGTTGAGGGTGAGTAAGTATTTTTAGAGGATGCCCTTGGTTTTGTTTTTGTTTTTTGTTTTTTTAGCCCTCTGTTTGTAGATGTAGATATTAGGTTCACAGCTGTGGCGCTAATGTTCAAATCAACAAATGAAGAATTGCAGATCATGAAGAATTTAATTGAAACTGAAGAGGTGAAACTTTCTAATTCCATTGCTTTGTTTCAAACTAATTGTTATGTTTAGTTTATAGACTCAGGTTGAATACAAATCTGATTTCTTTGGCCTTCACATTTTTGCACTTTGTCATATTTTGCAATACATTTGGGGTTGTCATTGTTCTTTCAGTTTCAATTGTAATGCAACATTTTTTGTGTTTTAATATTTGCACAAAATTAGCTTTCTGTTTCGGATGTATGAGGCCACTCTAAATTTGTTTGTGGTAACTTGGTCGTTTCCTGTTGTGTCTCTCCCATTAGTTTGGACGATGTTTTTTTTTTTTTTTCAAGACCAATAGTGATTCCAACATTTTTATTTTTTTATTTATTTATTTTTTTTGGTAACTGAGGCTGCCAATATCCAATATTTTGTGCTAATTTTACATCTCTTTAAATTTGAAAATTACTATGCCAAAAAATAAAAATAAAAAATAAATAAATAAACAAGAAACACGTTTTTTAATGAAATGTTTGAATAAACAAAATGAACAAAAACAAAAATTGCAAATGCAAAATGAAAAGATGAGAGATATTGTCAACCATTATAATTTATCTGTTTAAAAAAGTTTTGAAGAATAACTTCTAAGATATGGACATGCTGATGTTCAAAAAATGATGAATTGGTCTAACCCTGTTTCCCACGGCACATTTTTTGCCCTTTTTCTTGATGCAGGAATATTTTATTACATCTGCTGTCTTAGTGCTTTACTTTTGAGGCTAACTCCCTTTTCTACTGCTTGCCATTAATGCCCAAGATCAAGGAACTAAAATTATTCCAGTTTCTCCCTTTCTGTAAATTGTGGATGAGAGTGCCAGCTAAATGCCAAAAATGTAAATGTAAATATTGTAGTCCTTTATGTCTTTGTTTGGCCCTCCATAAGACGCGTGCCAGCATCAGATAATTAAAAAGCACTATGGTGAGATGCAGAGAGAACGACTGTTGACACTTTCCCGTCTTCAGTCCCCAGAGGGGCAGATGAGGTGGAGTGACTCTTATTTCACTATTGCACCAGCGCTCACGCCACAAAGTCAAACGATGTGTGTCAAAGTGCCTCTCCTGGCCGTAGCGGTAGATGTTGAAACAAGGTCAGTTGTTTCACCCTGCTGCTTAAGCCCAATTCATCTTCCTCTCCTGTTGTACTGGATTTCCTGGAGGGCAGCTCAGTACAGTGTTATGGCCCTCAGAGCTACTGCATTTCTTACGTTGGCTGTTAGTGCACAGAGGCACTCGGGCATGAAGGGTAGTTGTGTGTGTGAATGACTCATCCATGATGACACTGCCAAACATGGATTAACGGCAGCCAAGGTGGATGTCAAGACAAAATAGACTAAACACATATACGAAAAAAATTTTGTAACCCATGCAAAAGCACATCGCACAGTGAGGCGAATCAGAATCACATATAAATATACACCAAATATTATCGTGAAATTATTCTGCCTCTGCACAGGACCAACTCCCACAGTATCTCGTCACCCTCTGGACTTTGTGCTGTTTGTCGCTATCATTTCTATCAAATCCTGTCTCAAGTAAGGACGCTGTCCAAAACTACAGAGTGGAAAAAGCAAGGTCCACTCACAGCGGAGCAATAACCAGCGAAGTTACTGTGTTTTCTCAGGAGGGGATTGTGCCACTCTGCTGAAGAACATCGGGGCTTTACCTGTGGAACTTGCCAGGATGTACTTTGCTGAGACAGTTTTGGCCTTGGAGTACCTGCACAACTATGGCATCGTCCATAGAGATCTCAAACCCGACAAGTGAGTGTTTAAAATGCCCCTGTTGTGGCGAGGAATACACAGTGGCCACTACCAGGGGTGAAAGCAACTAATTACATTTACTTAAATTACTGTAATAAAGCAGCTTTTTTTGTGTAAATGCACTTTGTGGAGTATTTTTAAAAGTTAGTAATTTTACTTTTACTTAAGCACACCTTTGCTAAAGCATTGTACTTCTACCTGCTCTTTGAAAGCATCAGGAACTAGACCTTCATAAATTCAAAGATTGTGAGGCCTTTCACCTTAAATGGCCAGTTAGCAAAGGTTAGAAGAGTAGTAATCTGTCTTTACATATTTTGGTGCACTTTTTCTTGAAATTGTTTTTCACTCCGTATAGTCTCCTGATCACCTCCATGGGCCACATCAAACTGACAGACTTCGGCTTGTCTAAGATGGGCCTCATGAGCCTCACCACCAACCTGTATGAGGGACACATAGAGAAGGATGCCAGGGAATTCCTGGATAAGCAGGTACAGTAACTGGAGTAGAGTTTTGAGCAAATGCTTGACCAGTAAGATCCTGGCTTTTGAATTATACACTCTGTGGTAGAAATAACTTTATAACTATAGCATATAAAGTGGCTTGAAGCTGAAGTTGGCAGTTTTCTGGAAAAGGGAAAAAATGAAACAAAGGAAAAAAAATGCCAGAATTTGAAAATACAGCCCTCCTCCCACAGTTATCCCCCTTACCCACTCTGTCCTAAGCCCCTCCCATCAGTCGAGCACAGGCATCCACCAGGAAATGTCAAAATGAGACTCACGAAAATTAGTTGATAATCTATCCATGTAAAAAAAAAAAAAAAAATTAGTGAATCTCTGAGGTACACCAATACTATACATGTGAAGCAACCATTTTGAGTTGGTGGAAAACTAGTCCAGGCAGGCAGGAGGCAAATTTATTACATACACAAGCATCTGCATTTGTAGAACAGCCGGTAGGGGACGCTCTCTCTCTCTCTGAAATGACCTGTGATTGGCTAAAGTCTCACGTCATGGACTATATTTTCTAACGTGTGAATACCAAGCCAAGAGGAGGTGCAGCAGTCTAGTTTCTGTTTGAATTACAGTATACTGAATTGTTATAATGGAATTTTTACCCAATGACACCAATAAAAAAATTTAAAAAACTGCCTATCCCAGGGTTAAGTTACATAGTGTGTGCTTATTTTGGCTCTTCCCTCCCAAAGAAAAGAGTCTGCTGACAGTCCCGGCTGAATGAGAATGAGACTGGACTGTTAAGTGTGCATGATGCAAACATGGTTTAATCAGATGTTAGGATGTACAGTGGCTGTGGATAAACAGGCATCTGGTATTCAAAGGATCTATTACTCTACCCCAGCCATGCATGCAAACAAGCCAAGTCATCCTGCAAACGCGCTAATCTCCAAATGAAGACACAACAGCATTATAATGCTTCCTGTGTAATCTGAATTGGTGAATCATTAATGCTCCCCATCGCCGTCGCATTCCCATTTTGCAGTTGCAGTTATTGTTTACGCCCTAAATTAAACTAGTTGTAATTAATCAGATTGGCCCATGCGTCCCCCCCAGCCATTCTCAGCAGCAGCAGGCATTAGTTTGGCCGTCAGTAATCAACTCACATCTGCAGATGAAAAGGAACAGGGCTTTGATTTCATTTAGCAGTTGGAGTTTCTGATTTAGCAAATGTTTCTCATTCAGTCATTAATGATGTCTGATATGTAAGACGGCAGCTACATCAACACACACGCACACACATATTCACACACTGGCCTATCCTAAACATCATCTTTCATTTCTACATGTCTGAACATTAAATCAGTATTGAATTATGTAAATGGGAGACTAAAAGCTTTACTTTGCCAATCTTGTTATTTTGACAACTTGCTTGTTTCACATGAAGTCTGTTGGCGAAAGTCGTCGTCATTCATAAACTACAAAACTGACAGTTTGCCGTTTAAAGCAAATGTTTCCCTGCCTGGGAGCTGTTTCCTGTGGAGAGACTGTTTCACTCCATCCAATTTCAAGTCATCAAAACACAACGCTGCTGCTGCTTTTAGGAAACCTAATGTGGACGAATACTGGGGTGAAGAAAATTTGAAGTCTCTGAAAGTTCATTTTCATGTCATAATGGAATGAATGGAAACCAATGGCTGGATAAAAGGGAAAAAAATAACATTTTGTCGATATTATGCTATACATGCAAAATCACAGGTATGGTCCTTTAAAGCTTTTAAGTTATTAACTATTAACTACTGCTATATTTTCTCCCACTGCCGACTGTATGTGTCTGTTTTTATTAATCTGTTTTCTTTCTTATCTTCTGCCTTTCATTGTCCCCTCTTCAATCCCTTTCTCCTTCTCTCTCTTCTCTTCATCACCAAGGTATGTGGTACTCCAGAGTACATTGCCCCAGAGGTGATTTTGCGCCAGGGCTACGGCAAGCCGGTGGACTGGTGGGCGATGGGCATCATCCTCTATGAGTTTCTGGTGGGCTGCGTGCCTTTCTTTGGAGACACTCCCGAGGAGCTGTTTGGACAGGTCATTACAGGTGCGGACAGGAATTAGCTAATATTAAAAGACTGAGAGACTATCAGAAGGCCTGCGTATTAAAACTCTGCTGCTTCTCTCAAAATTTCTGTCCTCCTTGTCGCTCTGACCGTGTGTCCTTTCCACTTGTCTCCACCAGACGATATAGTGTGGCCAGACGGCGATGAGGCCTTGCCTGCAGACGCTCAGGCCCTCATCTCCACTCTGCTGCAGACAAACCCTCTCATGAGGCTGGGCACCGGTACTTTCCTCTCCATTCACTTGATGCCACAGCTCCCATCTGCAGCATTTTGTCGCAGGATTAGAAATGCTAAATGACATTAACGAGAGACTTTCTAAAGAGGCACTCCAGACAGACTTCACATCTTGGACTGATGACGCTATGAATGCTTCCTCACACAGCTTTACATTCATGGAGTACTTGTATCCATAAATAAGTTGTATATACCAGTAAGAGCACTATGTGTCCATATTTTAGCAAGGCTCTGACAGATTGTGCTGTTTGTATTCTGTGCCACCAGGCGGAGCCTTCGAAGTGAAGCAGCACCCGTTCTTCACCGAGCTGGACTGGAACAGCTTGCTGAGACAGAAGGCAGAGTTCATCCCTCACCTGGAGTCAGAGGAGGACACCAGCTACTTTGATAGTGAGTGTGCCTGTACTTGTGTGTGTGTGTTAAGTAGTTACACCCATAAGGGCAGATGTGGACTGTGTGGCATTGTAGTGCAGAAGGGTCAAATTAAGCTTTTTGAAAATGCATGCAGAGGATTGTCACGTGATCTAGGTTGTTTTTTAATATTGCCCATGCAGTGTGCAGGCCATGAGCGGACACGTTTGACAGCTTGATAGGGGACTTTAAACAGTTTGGGACATTTCAGTGATGGCAGGCTGTGTGGTTCGGTGTTGTGAGGGTGCTTTCTAATTTACCGGTTTGGTGTGGACATGGCCTGACCCTGCAGCAAATATGGACCGTGCTGACTTAGCCATTTTGACAGCTTGAATATCACGCATATTGCGGATTGGAGCTTTAAGACATTCCTTAATATCTTTGTAATCTGCTCTACGTAAGTAATAGAAGCGACAATATTTCTGAACCGCTCCTGCCATCCTCTTCTCAAATCTGTTCATGTCTACAGTAACAGCATAAATACAAAAAAGACCCGAATGCTTATTACTGATATGTAACAAATCAAATAAACAGTGTTTTATGTCTTGCAAGACATTTGAAATTCCATCAGAATGACAATAAATGAGATTATTACAAATTATACTGTAAATTAGCCTTATGTTTTTGTTGTGTAGAACTGATTAGAATATATAACTGTAAGAATTTGTGATGAAGGGCATGACTTGAAACTTGTATCCTCTCTCTCTCTCTCTCTCTCTCTCTCTCTCTCTCTGTCCTCTCTCCCCCTCTTTGCCCAGCCCGCTCAGACCGTTACCGCCACATCAACGCTTACGATGAGGATGACACCAACGATGATGAGCCGGTGGAGATCAGACAGTTTTCCTCCTGCTCCCCTCGCTTCAGCAAGGTCAGACTTTTGTCTCTCCGCCACCCTCCCCTCTCCCTTTCCTCTGCCTCTCTCTCCCGTCTTTCATGGCTCTTCACTCGTTTTTCACTCCTTCTCTTTCTCTTCCTCTTCCCCCCCCCTCTCTCGCTGTGTCAACCTGTTATTTCTGTCACAGTCCTTTTTTTTTTTCTTCTCACCCTGTGGTGCCTGCTCTCTCTCTCTCTCTCCTCGCTTCACAAGAAATGGGTAGTGCACTCATCTTGACACCTCAGATTCTTTGACAGGATTAGATGAGGGAAGAGGAAGGAGTCCTGAACAGAAGAAGGAACAAACTGTAGACTTTCTCTCATTACTTTTGCTATCATCATTATTAGTAGTAGTAGTAGTAGTGGTGGTAGTATCTTTTTCTTTACCTCCTTTCCCTTTTCTTTACCGTTTTTTAAAAATATATATATATATTATTATTTAAGCAGCATTCGTGAACTTTGAATTTTGTATAAATCCAAGGTGCAGTAATGTTGGGAGTTGGTTGGAGTGGGGTTATGAATGTTAAGAAAATAACATGTATCATTCATAACCATATTCAGGATGTTGCCATAGTGAATCATGGATAAACAGGCCGTGATTAAAAGCATGAAGGTGAGGCCACACGGTGCAGACGGCGGGGCCTGCAGGCAGGATCCAGGTCTCAGATATGGACAAGGATCAGGTGGAGTTCAGACAGTAATTGGGGTGTTGTAACCATTATCTCTCCTCTCTCCATGTTCTATTTTAAGGCATCTCAGGGTCCATGTACTTTTCATGTCAGAGCCTCTCTCTGCCTTTTTTTTTTCCCGCTCTACCTGTCTGCCTGTCATGTGTTTTTAATGACCCTGGCAAACGTTTCTTCCATCTCTCCTATTCTCTTTCTTCACATGCACTCTTTCCGTCGCCCGCTCTCGTTTAATTCTGATGTGTTTCTCTGTGTTCTCTCTGTCACACATTTCCTCTCGAGGTGGGATTTTCTCACCTCATTGTGCATTTTCTTTGTTGACGTTAAATTTTTTTTAAATCTCTCACTTTCATTCTCTCTCTCTCTCTCTCTCTCTCTCTTCCAATCTACCTTCCTCCTGTCTTTCACCTGAGCCGTCCTCTCACTTCTGGGCTGTAAAGCAGTGAAGAAGCTCTTCAGAAAATGGAAGGTGCCTCATTGAGGGGCCGTTTTCAATTATAGTGGAGGTGTAGAGGGCTGCTGAGTGGCCCTACCACGGGAGAGCTTCTCAGGGATAGACACACAAAATGACGTGTACAGTAAATACACACATGCACACACTCAAACAAGCATTTATGAACCCGGCCAGGTGGACCAGCTTAAGAATGAATGTTAGCCTTGTGCACAAACACACATACACACACACACACACGCATATACACACTTAAGCTCACAGATAATTTCTTGGAGGCACTTCAGGCTGCCTTTGAAGTAAACATGTGTAGAAGTCCTTTATTTTCCTACTTAGTATGACAAAAGGGGGAGGGGGGTTATGTTTTACCTTTTTTAGTATTTGATTATGATTCATTGTTGGGACAGGTAAAATCATTATTTAAATTATTGAATTTGTTTTAAAAAGTATCCCATGAGGCTAACAGCAAAACATCGCACCCAAAAACAAAACAAAAAATGAAAGAAAAACAAACAAACAAATGCCATGTGAATATTTGCCCAGTGCTTAAAGTAGCTTTGACTAATTTGAAATTCCTCAGTAAAGTACTGCTTTCTCTCAAGAGCATGAAACCAGATGTTAAATGATTGAAAGAAACTTACTGATCTGCTCTGGCTGTTAATGTCTTCTTGGGTTTGTACACACTCATACTTGTTACCATGGTGCCCTGCTGAATATTTTTTCAGCTTCTTCGGCTGCACTCCCCCTCACAGCTTAGCTTTCCTGCCTTGTTCTGCACATAATAGGCCCCTGCCAGAACAATTGTGTGTATGTGTTCAGGTTTTTTTGAGTGTGTGTCCACGCTCACACGCACGCTGGCACACACAAGCTAGTCTTCAGTGTAGCAGGTCTAATCGATTCTGTCCCTTTCTGTATGTTTTGCCAAGTATAAAGGTCACAGGTATGATGTTGGGAGTCAGTTTATTATCCTTATCTGAAGGCACATTGTGGGAAGCTGGAGATACTGCTGATACGAGGAGGTTAAGAACAGCTATGGATACCAATGGAAGTGCACCAGGATGACATTTTTAGTAATATATTTATGCAAATTTTATTTTGGATTATGCATAAAGATACTTTTTACTGTGGTATTACAGCAAGCAATATTGTACTGTATGACGTAGTGTTTCTTCTAAGAGCCTATTCTGCTGCATGTCTGCTCCATTGGAGAGTAAACAGAGAGATGACTGATGGCAAATGAAAGAGGATGTAATATGCAACAAGATGTGAGCGGCATTCAAATGCATACCTTACCAAGAACATGATGTGTGCCTTCGCGTCTTACACAGTTTGTACAGTAGGCCTTCCAAAAAATGCAGTAATAACTTATCCAAAGAGCAAAAGGGCTATAATAACTTTGAAGTAGTAATTTTAAGAACTGAATTTAACTGTTAAAGTTAACTGACTCAGACCATATCTAACCCACTAGTGATTGTCACTTTTATCAGTTGTTCAGTGCAATTACTAGTCCTCAAAGCAAAAGTTTAGTTGAACTTTTGATTTTTCCACACACACGCCTCCAGAGGAATTCAGACACAGTTTATCTTCAATGTTAGCTTTTTTTGGGACTATTTTGAATCAAGCAACTTGCACCAGTAGCTAATATTGTACGCGGATTTTCAGTATCTTAAATTCATAATTTCATTCAACCAGGTGGAAAAGCATCTTAAACAGCATTTGAACCTTTACAGGACACCAAAACTCCCCACTGAAAGCCGTTGTAATATAATTCCTTTAGTTCCCCCTTCTCCACGGGGGCTGGTGCTGCTGCCTGAGCCAAATTGTGAGTCATTCCCAGAATTTCCACCAAAAAAAGTGCTAGTGCTCGGCTGCAAATCTCAGCTCAGCTCCAAATATTTGCTCATATAGATTCAGTGAGCCTGTGACATCAGGAGCTGGGAGGTGTTTCCCTGCTGTCTCTGGCAAATGCCAGCACGAAGATTAGTTTTTCTGAAGCGTTATTTTTAAATCACCCAGCTATCAGCAATTAGACCTTTTTCACAGCAGCCATTTTGGCATGAAGTAGCAGGCTAAACACATGTGTTACTAATATTAATTACTGGAAAGGCTTTGGTGAATTTAATTGGACCAGAACCTTAATTAGCCTAATGTTTTTCTCTGGTGCTGTTAATTTGTTGTTGTACCATACTTCCACTGAAAACGCCCTCGTCTATAAACCTTAAGTCTGAGCAAACACCGGTCGAGCGCCAGCACCAAACCCTGTGGGAGAGGGTGACAGCCCTAACAGTGCTTGAGTCATATCCTTACTTCCATCATAAGTGCAGTGGTCAACACAGACTGCCTGATTGATTTTGAAAATCCAGCATGGGAATGATCTATCAACACTTGAGTATATCTCTGTATTTCTATTTGGGATGCGTTTACTCCACCAATATTCATGATTCTTGCCTAGCTCTTAACAGTTTCCAGCAGACAAAATGGTGGTCTGACTGTGTCCCCCTGTAGGTGTACAGCAGTATGGAACATCTTTCTCAGCTGGAGCAGAAAGCTACGACGTCTGTGACCCGGCGGGAGCACAAAGGTCCGCGGGAAGACAAGGTGGCCAAGAGAGAGAGCCTGGGCAGCTTCAGCATGAGGGACAAGAGCTGGAGGACCGGGTCCCCTGAGATGTGAGTGCTGGGCACTGACTGTGGTGTGTGAGAGGATCGCTCATGCATTTTGTGTATGTGTTTGTTGAGGTGGGGGTCTGTTTGCATTTATCTGTTTGGAAGTATTCAGATTTGTACGAGTGTGCCGGTGCTTGACATTAACACCTGCCAAATGCAGGCACAATTTGGCAGTGGCATGCACCATCGTCACTCTCACCAGCTGCTTTGGCAGGTGGCAAAAAAATAATAATAAGAAATAACTGTAGTTTACAAAAAGCACCTGAAATAATAAAATCATATCCATGTGACAGGCTACTACAAAATACTACCACCCACATGAGCACTGCTTGCACATTGTGAGCTCATCCCATTGGTCCTTCCACATCATCGTCTTGCTACTGACTTCTTCAAATCACATGTTGCCTTTGCGGTCTGCAGTTACCTTTTACTGTGACCCCGCTTATAATGACCGTGCATCATTATGTATGCATGCATTAGAGCCAGCACCCTGACTCTGTCTTTCCTCTTCCCTTTGTCCCTCTCTTTTTCCTGTGCTCATCGCCTCACTTGTTCCCTCCTCATCATCCAAACTGCTCCTGCTGTCTCTCTCTGTTTCCTCCGCACTCCTCTCCGAATCCTCTCCAGCTTCATAGCCTTAAGACAGTCCTCACTCTGTTGTGAACACAAGGCGTCGGCTATGTGACATATCCTGTGTAACTTCAGTTACCACCATTTTGCTTACTTTGATTTTTAAACATGTCACTATAACACATACATGACAATGGCAATGATATTGAGTGATTGATAAACACTGCCATATCTATCTATCTATCTATCTATCTATCTATCTAGGCCTATATATCTATCTATCTAAAGTCCCCACGGACACCTTGCCTTAACCACAGTATATTATTTGTAAAATACCCCATTAATGCTGATTTGGTCATTATTGTCATTAGTGGCTAAAGAAATAAATAGGCATTAACCGTATGTTCTAATATTCATCATCCTAGTCTGTCCCAGTGGGTGTGTACCTCTCTGTAATTACAATTCAAAATGTGTATTGTACGTAAATGTAGTGTAAATGATTGTGTTTTCAAAACAATTACATTACAGTTTCTCCTCAAAAAGCCTTCTGACAATGTACGAACATAGTCGCTTAAAATGAAAGCTGTGCCTGCGAGCAAATAAATAACAAGGACATACACAATATCTGCTAAAAAACAATCTGTCGGCTATAGAGCATGGGTTTAAATAAAGAGTGTGGCTTCACATCTATGACTCTGTGTCCTTGTTCATCCATTTAAGCTGTTGATCAATGTAACTGTGATCACTATAAGAGGTTTCCACCGTATCACTTTGTGTGGAGAGGGACGTTTTAGCTGGAGAAAATGCTGAGTGGCTGGAGACTTTACGTAGTGGCTGGTGAGCCAAAAAGTTAATGTCAAGCCCGGTGTGCGCCTTGAAAAGTTAGTGCTGGGGAAGCTCAGAAGGTGTTTCCTCAAGGTTCTTCTTACTCTTTGCTGTCATCTGCCAGCGTGAATGAATAACTGCTTTTTGTCACGCTGACACCATTTCTGGCACTTTTCCTATAAAAAGAGCTTTGTGAGAGAGAGTTCACAGGCACTTTGAGTCAACAACAGGGAATGACTGCCACCTCTCCAGAGTTTGGAAACTTAGAAAATATATAAATGACATAAATTGTCAGTATGTCTCACCCAACCTCAACCCAGTGTGTCTCTTATACGCCAAATTCATTTTTTTCTCATAATTTCCTATGAATTACAACAAATGAGGCTGCCATTTCACATTTGGTGCTTAAAGGTCAATTGTGATTAGCGGCAGAATAAGAGGTATTCATCTCAAAATGCCTAAAATTTAATTTCTATATTGCTTACCGACTCTCTTTCATTCATCAATGATAGATTATGTAGATTGGAATAATAGGATAAAGGAGGGTTTTACAGTTTAGTTACAGAAAAGGATCATCACTGGTAATTGTAGTCATAGGGATTGTTGGAAGTTGTTGCATTGTATTTGTTAGCTGGCATGACTGCTTTTCTCTATTATAGAAAGCATCTGTGTGATTCAGTTATTAGCATGTCTATGTAAATATTTGTTTGTACATGTTGGATCTAAAAGATGAGAGGAAAAGAGAAAAGAAAAGACAGGAGACTTTTTATTGCCTCACATCAAGGGTTTTTACTTCTGAGCCCACACAAATGAAAGATTTATTCTTACCCAGGGATCCGGGTTCATTAAAATATACTTCTACTTGCAAGTCTTGCCATGTAGCAACCCAGCAGTAGGAGGCCTGCAAGCTACTGAGTCCTGACCGCACTACTGTATTGTGCAAATGATTCTTTTTTCTCCTTCACTTGAAATGCCATGGTCAATGAATTTGTGCAGATGGAACACATAACAAAAACACATTACCATTACCTCTCATGAATTCATTATGCCTCCATATTTAGAAAGCATTTGTCAGGCTTTGAATCCCCCCCTGCATTCATAACGGATCAAAAATGGAAGAGACAATGGCTTTGCTATTTATAACCTCACATATTGCACTTCCTTATGTAGTAGGAATCACCTCAGTCATTTCTTGTGCTTAGATTTCTTTTCAGTCAGTCAGTGTTTACAAACATGAGTTACAAGAAAGAAGAGTAAAAAAAAAAAGCTAAATGGGGAGTATGAAGAAAAAAAGTTTTAAGACATTGTTTCTGATGCTTTACATGGCTGTGTTTCTGTGTCGTTCTCTTATAGGAAGCGGCTGTCTTGCTCGGAGTCCCTCTACATGGAAGGGGACTCGAGCCCTCCCCTTGGAGCTCGGCGACGCTTCTCAGCCCTGATGGATACACATCGTTTTGCCTCACCGCTAGAGAGTGAGCCAGACTTCCTGTCCCGCCAGACCTCTGTCAAGGCCCGCGGGACCTCACTGGACGGGGCCAGCACCCCCTCACCCAGCCTGCTGGAGCAGAGGAGCAGTCTGAAAGAGGCCAATGGTGCAGGTAAAGCAAGAAGAGGGGGGACATTTTTTAGAAGGGACTGTGTAGGAAAAGGATTGGAGGGTGGTGAAGGACAGAAAAGTGACACGGAAGTGACACGTACAAGTAGATAGAAAGAAATGAGTGGACAGGTTGAGAGTGCAGTGGGTAGTAGGACAGTTTGTAATGCTGCCACCAGTAAATGCCCCTTTACTTACTGTACACAGACAAGCCCCCTAGACCAGGCGACACATCAGGAGCTGCTGTGGCCACTGTGTCATCCCCGTGCCCCATAGCAACTAGTCGTGATGTAGTGACTCCTCTGTATGACCCTCTGGGGCCACGGGCCACGAACGACCTGGTCCTTCGCAGGGCACGCCACCAGCATCTGTCCGGGGACGGGGAAAAACGCAACTCCAGACCTGGCAACAAGGTCATCAAATCAGCCTCCGCCACCGCACTGTCTGTTATCATCCCAGCCGGTAAGAGGCACTGGAGCCGAGTGTGATGGTTGATAAGCCAAGAGTAGTTTATGTCTTCATTTCTGTGAGAAATAGTCATTGGAGGCACAATGACATCTCTTGTTTTCTTGCTTTTTCCCGATTCTCTTCCTAACTCCAGTGGAACAGCATGGGGGCTTCTCCCCCTTGGCCAGCCCCATGTCTCCCCGCTCCTTCTCCTCCAACCCGTCGTCCCGGGACTCCTCTCCCAGCAGAGATTTCTGCCCGATGGTCAGCGTGCTTCGCTCACCCATCACCATCCATCGCTCTGGAAAGAAGTACGGCTTCACCCTCAGGGCCATCAGAGTCTACATCGGAGACAGCGACATCTACAGTGTGCATCATATTGTTTGGGTAAGACAGTTGTGGGAGAGCATATTGTTTTGGAGCTGCCATATTGGCTTTGCTAAATCCAGAAAATCTAGTTTTATGCAGAGGTCAATGAATTTAAATGAATTGACCTCTAAGAAATAATATGGAGTGCAGATGAGAATATAGATTGATAGTTGACCAGCCGCAGTATGCAGAGATTTCACTCTAATCTTGTTCAAGAGGTAATGATTGATATCTGTAGTGGAATATAATGAAATTTTCTCTGTGAATTGAATTTTTTTCCTGGCCTCAACTGTTTTATAGTAATGAACACTCACTTGTAATTCAGTATAATTCAACTTTATTAATTACCAAGGGGCAATTATATTTTTGCATTGTAAAAAAAGCATAAAACAATCACAGACACAGATGTAAATGACACGAAGGCAACGTCAAAGCAGTAAATGAATTCTAAAATATCTGAATCTAATGTTTTATTACACAAATTTATACCTCCTGAGTTGGAAATGTTCAAGCTCATCTCAGGTTACATTCTTGGTTCTCTGCTTCCTCGTTTTCGTACAGAAAATAAAACATAAGGCCATAATAGTCTTAAATTGCATTGGTATTCCCCCTTTTATGAGACTTCAATCTGTGCATCTTCTTTCTAATGCCAGCATGTTGAGGATGGCGGCCCCGCCCAGGAGGCTGGCCTGTGTGCCGGTGACCTCATCACCCACGTCAACGGCGAATCCGTCCACGGCCTGGTCCACACTGAAGTGGTAGAGCTCATCCTCAAGGTAGTGATCATCATGTCTCTATTCATAGTCGACTATTTATCTATAAAGGGTCAGCATCTCTCAGTACCTTGCCTATTTCTGTCACAGAAGGGCCACTTAGGCATCTATTCATAGCTATCTCAAGTGAAGAAAGTGCTCACAGCTCTCGCTCCGCTGTTGGTTTAATGGCTTTCTCATCATTTAAAAAACACACAAGTTCTTCATTAATTACCTCCACAAATAGAACTGCAGGGGAATGAGTGAGACAGGATGTGAGAAAGAGAAATAATCACGAACACCCATGGGTAAACATAAATGTGAGTGTAGAACGCGTTAATGTCATTGGTTTGTGCCCGTGCAGAGTGGGAACAAGGTGACAGTGACCACCACACCTTTTGAGAACACCTCCATCAAAGTGGGTCCCGCCCGGAAGGCCAGCTACAGGTGTAAGATGGCTCGACGCAACAAGAGGACCATGGGCAAGGACGGCCAGGACAGGTAGGAGCGTACACAACCACATCGCTGAAACAACACTGTCAATGATGTTTTAACAGATCTCATTTTACATGGAGAGCTTACATGGCTTGTCAAATATTAGGGGATTTGTCCTCTCACAGTATACTTACAAATGCACAGTAATATCCTGACTCCCTTGCTGATATGTTACCTTACATTACATCATGTTAGAATTAGGCATGTGGCAATACGGATATCAGGCAAAAATGTGGCATTGGTGTTGGGGATTTTACTCAAGACAAAATACCTGATGCCAAAAGTCTTGAATAATATGTTAGAAATTTTGCGTTTTTGGAACACAGAAGCCTGTATTTCTCAAATTGTAAGAGAAATAAGTTTTGTTTGTCAACTATTTTGTTCAGTGACCCCAAACTAATGGTGCAAGCCTACACTAAGGGATCAGATTGGCATTTTGTATTCAGTGGTATTCACTTGTATTCAGTGCTTAAAATTTTGTGCTAAATATCGGTATTTAAAAAGTAACATTGGTTTATCTCTGGTTAGAATCCAAATTTAAGTCTAGTTTAAATGTAGGATCATGAATGTAATGCCAATATATTTCCATAACATTTCAAATCTTGCTTTCTGGCTTATGCTGTTTACAATCTCTCTCCATCCCGCAGTAAGAAGCGCAGCTCATTGTTCCGTAAGATCACGAAGCAGTCGAATCTGCTCCACACCAGCCGCAGTCTGTCCTCTCTGAACCGCTCATTGTCATCCAGTGAGAGTCTGCCTGGCTCTCCGACTCACAGCCTGTCTGCTCGCTCCCCCACACAGGGCTACCGCTCCACCCCCGAGTCCTCATACCTCGGTAAGCACTGGAGCTCAGCCTTCATGCATGTGTTTAAATAGGGCTGTTGTAAGATCGGTTCACAGTATGAAAAAATATTGTCATGGTAAAAAAACTGTTTTATTAGTAGCAACTGTCCATTGGCCTAATACATACCCTTCCCAAGCTAATTGTTCTCCCTAAGGGACGTTAAGTTACCTACGACCTTTATCGACCTCTGTTGATGATCAGAAACTACATTGACTGGTCAACATTGACTTCTTCTACCCCCTGTCACCTGGGATGAAGAGCCCTCTGTTCAACACAAAAAAATAGCATTTTTATAGTAGACACATGTAAGTTAATCAATTAGAGTAGAGATCCAGCAGAAATATTTAATGACTCGGTAATAAATCATGCAAAACATACTTTTTAAATTTTGAGAATGAGCTTTTTAGCATTCAGAACCGGTATGTCTTGAGATGCCAGTGGATCGATTGCAGTGCTCGGGGTTTGGATGAGTGTTGAAATTTCACTGGCTGGGGTTTCTTTTTTAAATCCAAATTTAGAGTATTGGCTAGAAAGTGAGTTCTGAAAGCCAGATATCTCAGCACAAGGTCAAGTAATTCCTGAGTCACTGGTATCAATCAAGAGTCCTATCAGCCCTTTGTCAGTGTATTATGGTCATTTTTTGCTATGGGGCAGTAAAAACTTTGCCTATTGATCTTTGAAATAACATAACTCCGTATTAACAAACCATGACCAAAAAGCTAACACTGATGTTATATTTGAGTCAAAAGCATTATGTACATTTTACTCAGGAATCTATGTCTGTATTGATCTCTTTTTCCTCCTGCGCATTCTGCTCTTTTAGGTGCTTCCTCCCAGAGCAGCTCCCCAGCCTCCAGCACTCCTAACTCCCCCGCCGCCTCCCAGCATATGAGGCCCAGCTCCCTGCATGGCCTCTCCCCTAAACTCCACCGCCAGTACCGCTCTGCCCGCTGTAAGTCTGCCGGCAACATCCCTCTATCCCCGCTGGCCCACACCCCCTCGCCCACCCAGTCCTCTCCTCCACCCTTGCCGGGCCACACCGTAGGGAGCTCCAACACCACCCAGACCTTCCCTGCCAAGCTCCACTCCTCGCCGCCGGTGGTCCGTCCCAGGCCAAAGAGCGCTGAGCCCCCACGCTCACCTCTTCTCAAACGGGTGCAGTCAGCAGAGAAGCTGGGCTCACCTCTGACCCAGTCCAGCTCTACAGGAGGACTGGGCGGTCCGCTGAGGAAGCACAGCCTGGAGGTACAGCACTCTGACTACCGTAAAGACGCCTTCCTCTGTGAGGTGGGGCTCCAGAGCCTCCTGGAGACAGAGGGGGAGAATCTGCCTCCTAACCCCCCGCCCCTGCCTTCCTCCCCAGCCTCACCATCAGCTTCCAGTGCATTGGAGACTGGTGTGTTGAAGCCTGCGAGGAGACTTGGGAGACAAGAGTCACCGCTTAGCAGGGAAGCACTCCTGGCTGGTAGAGAGCGGGAGAAAGAGAGGGAGAGAGAGAGGGAGAAAGAAAGAGAAAGGGAGAAAGAGAGGGAGACCAAGACAGCAACAATCCTGGAGAGATCGCCAAGTCGACTTGGAGCCACAGAGATCCAGTCATCCTTTACTAGAAAACCTCATGCAAATGAGTTGCCGTTGAGCTCCCAGGCTGGCCAAAGCTCCAGACTGCAATCCCCAAGTACAGACGCTACCAAAGTTACAACACCTAGCACCCCTACCAGAACAACAGGAGGTCTGGGGGGTCTTAAGGGGCCTGAGAGGAGCCCCCAGACCCAGCCAGATTTGCATCCTAAACCACAAGATAAAAAGGCAGCTGGGAGTGTGTTCTCTAATAGTAAAGATCCCCAGGAGCAGCTTGGAAGCAGACCTGAACCAAAGCAGGAGGAAGAGAACAGGAGTAGTCCCAGTAGGCCTAGCATACCCTGTGGTACCACAGGAAAGGGCCCTGTGTTGAATCCAGATAAATGCACCGCCATTGGCCCAGCCGTGACCGGGGTACCTCTGAGCATGAGCAAAACCTTTAAACCATCAGGTATTCAGGACAGCCTGAGGAAGTGTGGAGCTGAGCACAGTGACTTGAGGACTTCAGATTTGGGCTCCAAAAGCCCCAAACTCCCAACCAGAGTTCTCGCTCCTGTTGCCTCTACCCACGGCCAGCCGCTCTCCCTTGGCAAGGTGCGGCAGGGTCTCGGGCCTGTCAACTGTTACCGTGGCACCCTGGACTGGGAGGACAAATGTCGGCTGGAGGTTGTGGAAGAGCACTCGCCTTCCCCTTCTCCCTCCCCTACCGCTGTAACGCCCTCCCTCTGTGGACCTTCCCTCTGCAAGTCACGCCCTGTCTCCCCTGGTGACAAGACAAGCTTTGTCACCCAGCTGACCACTGTGGCCAAAAATGTCCTGGGACCAATCAAGCTCGGCTCTCAGGAGGGGGCCAAAAGCAAAGACCAGCAGCCGAAAGCAGCGGAGGACAAGCAGGGAGGCTCAGCAGGGAAGTCTGAGACTTCTGCTGGAGGCCGAGCGTTGGCAGCGGTGGTGACCCAAAGTCCTGCTAGTTCACAGCTAGAGAAGGCTGCAACAGGTAGCACCCCCCAAAAGATGTGACCCCATGGGGTCTCCGAAGGGGACTTTAGGAATTGAGATGCCTTTTTTGGAAGAACAATGCAACAGAAGTCAAGCACTTAGAAACAATGTACATTCCAATTTCATAGTATATCAAATATGATATTTATTGAATCCAGTTATTGACTGACTCTAAATGAAATTCAGGAGTGAAAAAGTCCACTGTAAAGGTGCATTTATTGTTGATTTTCTATTATAAAGTATCTATTTAATAAGAGGACTCTTCGTGTAATGTAATACTCTAAATCAGATGTATATGTGTGTGGGTCTGTGTGAATGCATGTCAAATGGTATGTACTGTATATGTATAATAGGTACAAAAAGGTCAAAAAGTGCTTTACTGATCAAAACATGCTGAATACTGTGAATACCAAATCCAGTCACTCTATTTTGTATCTCAACCAGCCCTTTTGTCTTTTCCTGTATCAAATAAGCCACTGAAACAGAGGATAAAGTGAGGCACAATCAAATCACAGCATTCACATTTAACAACACAAATGGCACATGCAACACGAGTTCGACTACAGTGGGTAAGCAAACAATAAGATGATTAAGCTAATTTATTCTCGATCCAGCAGTGTACTTTCCATGAGTTGATTTGCATAGTCAGACAAAGCCAGGCCAGGCATTCTGTCAGTGGATGTCACATCAAGCACTGTCCGGCTCGCTCGCTCACTCACTCACTCAGGGGTTTGGTGTGCATGTGTATGTGTGTGTGTTTGGGACGGGAGGGGTAGCAGCTGAATGCAAAGCCACCTTGGGTCTATTTCTGGTGGTCCTTGAAGGCTGCGTCCCGTCGCAGGGGAAAGCAGGGTCGACAGAGCTCAGGCTCAGTCCTTATCTCTGCTTCGCAGGAGGGCCACCACAGCCCTGTTCTCACTGTGCCTCCGACTGCAGCGTACACACACACACACACGCATGTGCGCACACACACAC